>BSSO01001258.1:0-24776 GCA_030267885.1 Mesembryanthemum crystallinum
GTAAAGTGTGTAAATTACATAAACAAAAAAATAAAATCATAACTTTATTAAGCCTAAATTAAATTGCTTACTTACGCATTATTTTTTTCTTACTTAATAATAATAAAAACAACAACAACAATAACAACAACAACAATAACAACAACAACAATAATAATACAACGTTTTGATTAAGTTAAGTTTCAGTTCAATTTAGTTCAGTTTAGTTGCAATAAGTTCAGTTCAGTAGCAATAAGTTCAGTTCATTTGCTATAAGTTCAGTTAAGTTCAGTTTCAATTCAGTCATTTTCAGTCGAAAAGAACAGGCCCTAAAAGCATTCCTAGAAGCCTTTATTTATAAGCTACAAAAAATCCTATTTGTACTAGAATTAGGCAACTACTAAACTTTCTAAAATAATTTCCTACACAAATAGGTTTCCTACTATAACACTACTATTTGATGAACAAGCAATATAATATACCAAAATAATATCTTCTAATTATCTTGATAAATAATCTTCAAAACATATTCCCACCAAAAACCGTCTTCAACATATATTAGATCGTAGACCCTATTGTGGGACCCGGGACCATCCCCCCCCCCCCCCAGGGGGAAGGGGGCGTCCCCGCATTACTTCTTGCATTGTTTTTGGGGGGGTTGTCTTGACCTTGTGTTCTCATGTTTTGTTCGATTTGTTTTGCAATGTAAAGAAGTAGCCACCATTTTTTAGGAATATGGAAACCGCGAATGCATCGAACACGAATATCTAAAAAGATACCATGGTCGAGCCAAATTGCGCCCTACTCCCGTTATAGGGCGTGACTTTAGATGCCTGAAAGAGACTTGAGTTCGAGAATGTGAAATATATTCAAATGGATCAAAAGCTTTGTCATTGTATTCACATGATGTTCAACATTTAACCCGATTTCTAGTTTATGTCTAGGGTGATTTATGCACTCAACAAGTAAAGGTGGTCGCTTTGATACTCATGAATGAATTCAATTGGGTAAATCGAATCCATTTAGAGCCCATATTCATGAATGAAATCAATGGGTAAACTGCAAGTGTTTGGTGCATAGATTTCATTTAAGACGTTTTACAAGTTACATGCTTTGCAAAATAATAGATTAGATGAGCACAATTTATTTAGCGATGTTTTAGGCAAGTGGACATGAGATTCGATTTCATGATAGGTTTATTCAAATCTCAAGACAAGTAATTAAGGCGAATAAATCACATGATGAACATTTTTAAGAGCTAATCATGACGAGAACAAAAAGATGTCAAAATGGAGAATAAATAGGAAAAGAGGTTTTCACCAAAATAGAGTGTTCTCGGGATAACTCCTTGGATTAGAACACCTTTGCTTGAGTATGATCTTGGCAAGATCTTGATCCTTGTAGGATGTAAATGAGTGCTTGAGTAGTGTTTGAATTTGTGCTGCTTGGGTTTGATTTGTGGTGCTTGGGTGTAATTGTGATGCTTGGGTGAGTGTTTGGATGAAGGTTAAATGAATGTGGTTCAAGCTGGTTGGAGGTGGAAGAATATGCATGGAAATGAATTGGGTGGAGTAAGGTTGAAGGAGGATTAAGGTGGAGGTAGTTTTGGCTCACTCTCTCTCTTTATTTGTGCTTTGATTTTTTATGATTTTTGTGGAAGCTTCTCTCTAATTGATTTTGCTTGCTTGATCTTACTCCCAATTCCCAATCTTTCTCCACTTGAAAATGGAGGTGGAAGGGAATTTATATAGTTGGTAGGAAGTGAAAAATGGAATAAAAGGGCATAAAACAGCACAAAAGGGCATGGAAGGGCACAAAAGAACAAAACTAGGCACTGCTGACACTGTCTGCCGGGCACTGGCGCCCGGGCCGCCTGCCAGGTGCGGGCATCGCCAGACCGATCAAAGCATTTCTCGACCGGTAGGACTCCCCGCAGCGACATGCCTTTTCAAGTACAAATCCGGGGTTTTCGGGATGCGAGATTGGTCGAGAACTGATTGTACCTAATTGTACTTGATTGACGGGAATTTTTCATGGGTCGCAGGTCGAATTTTAGGCCCGCGAGTCAGTTTCTGGGCCCGAGGGTCAATTTAAGCTCGATTTTGGGATGAAAACTTCAAATGCTCATAACTTTTGATCCGGGACACCGATTTAAGATCAGTTTGAAATTTTGGAAAGTTTAGAGCAAGGGCTACAAGGTGAGAGAAAATTTTATGAGATGAGAGCTAAGGCTGAGATCTTGTCATTGGTGTTCATCATTTCCAAGTCGATTATTGTTGTCGTCATCGGGCGGAGCGAGGACTTAGGAGACACCGAGTGGGGTGTTTACACCTATTAGAAAGAAAATTTGTCATATGAGAATCTCAAAATCATAGAAAATAGAAACTGCCTCAAACAAGTAAGTGTTTAAAATATATGACACCTACGGTATTTGGAACCCGTTTTTGCCACTAAAAATATACTACAAATCTAGAACCCTTAAAAGCTAATATTTGAGTTTTAAATTTTTGACACCACAAGGATATAGATGAACTAGTGACTTCATGTTCTCGAACCACAAGATGGATTGATAGCGGTTGTATACACCAAATTTTGACTCCATATTTTTTAAAAAAAATTAAAGGGGCTAAAATTATTTTCTTGTGCCATTTGGGATTTTATAACATTATCTCAACAATTTATGGGTTAAATAGCTAAATTTACAAAGAAAATACAAAAATACATATTTTCCTATAACCCATAATTGTCAAAATAATATCTAATAACTTTATTCCTTTTAATTCCTATGCCCAAACCATTTCTAATCTAAAACCCAAATTGAAACAACAAAGTCCAACAAGCCCAAAACCCAAATCAAAACCCATAACCCAAAAAAAGAGATTTCCCTTTTTTTTTTTTTAAGTCAACCCCCTTGTTTTTTGACTTGACCGTCCATCCCCCTTCTTCTGCTCTTTACAACATTCATGAGGATTAAGTAGGAGTGACTAGACCACGTAAAAGTAATTTATAGTTTTTTTCCTTTTCATTTGGGGGCATTGCCCCTCTCTAGCACCCAAAACAAAAAGAAGAAGAAGAAGAGTGAATTCCCCCTTTCTTTTGTTTTCCCCCTTTTCTCTATCTCTAGTAATCTTCCCCTTTTTCTATTTTGTTTTTTCCTTTTTAGATCCTCCCCTTTGACCAGTTGACCAACCCGCCCCCCCAATTTCCATTTTATTTTTCCTTTTTTTTTGTTTCACTTCTTTTTACCTCAAATTCTATATTTATACCCCATTCCTCATCATTTTTTTTTTTTGGAAAAAGGTAAGTATTATTCCAATTTTCAAAGTGATACCAATGTGATACCCTCAAAGTAACTATCCATATACATGTATAAGTAATGCACTAGACATGCCTGGGTTCTCCAACCTATAGTTATAGAGATAACTATGAAATTACAGCTCAAGTATCAAAATACCTCAAAATACCTAGACATTCCTCATCATTTTTTCCCAACTCCTAACTCTTATTACTACGTCTCTCTCAAAATACCTCAAAATTTCCTCTCTTCTTAGTTAGTATTCCCTTAAGTTAAATTAATTCTAACTAATTAATATTTGGTAACTAGTTAGGCTTGTAGTGTTAGGATAGTTAGTGTACTCAAGCTAGTTTAGTCACAACTAACTAATAGTTGGTGATTGAACAAGCTCTAAATACTAGATAGTTAGTAGCTCTTGCTCCCCTCTAAAACCTGAAAACCCAAAAATAGCTCCACCACCTTCAAGCTCCAAATCATCCCACTAGAGGTATAAATTTCTATTTTCCTTGTAAATATTTGCTCATTTTCATTACTTGCACTTTTTTCATTTTTCATGCATACTCAAGGAGAAACCTTGTCCCTTGCCATAAAAGCTCTAATTTATGCAATTTACTCTTTGATACCATAAAGGTTCAATTGCATTCATCCCATTTCTCTCATGAATTTCTTTGTATAAAGTGTGCTACTAACCATTTTTTCATTGTAAATATACTTTTCGATGTACTAATTGTTTGTTCATATTGACATTTTTCACTTTGGATGAAGGATATAGGGAATCGCTTATTTAGTGCTCGATTTTTCATACCACTACCAACTTAAGGAGCTTCTGTACCCACACAAGCTCGTCTCTATTTGGGACATAAACCATCCTATACCTTTTTTTTCGGTGAGAATGAGTGGACAGTTGTTGTGAATATGTTTGTGTAAATAATCTTATCACCACATTTGTGCTCGTGAATATGAAAAATGGTTAAAATGAGCTCAAATGTGCATATGAACATGCAAGAAATGCCTTGAAGGAGTTTTGAAGGTCTTTAAGTTGAATTTCACTAAGGTCAGAAAGTGTGTCCACTTCAACGAGCTATAACGCGCAAACGAAGAGGGCTAAAACTTCACGGTCAATGGATCTGGAAAATTTGGGATCTTAACTTTTATAGACACCTCATGGGCTTAATTCCAAGCTTGGACTCATCCTGGCAAGCAAAAGAGCGGAGGTGCGCCAATTGTCCAAAATTCGAGCCCAAGGGCCTTAGATATGCTACGGAAGTTTTGCCTTTAAGTTCTGGGTTGGAACCTCTTAAGATCCTCAAAGTAGACACTACAAAATTTCCAAAAAGTCCTCTTAGGCCTCCATACCATTTTTTGTAAATTAGTTATGATTTTTCCAAAATCGGGTTATGTTTAGTCAAGTCTATCCAGCCTAATCATCTCTCTGTCTGACTTTCATAAATCTACCAAAAATACTTAAATATTTTCTAAAATTTTTAACGTTTTTTTATATACTCCCCTCTGTGTCTAGTTTATTCTTGTCTAACATTTTGTGCCTACACTTAGTCCTTAATTAATTAAAAATCAAAAATCATGAATCTTTCTAGAACTTACAGAGGCTGTTTGTTTTTGTCCATAACTTCTTGACCTCTTATCAAAAAAATATGGTCTTTATATATCTGAAATCGCTCAATTAGCCTTTGAAATGAAATCATAATGAATTTTTGAAGTTGTGGTCAGATTTACACAAAAGCAGTTTTCTTATTCAATTTCTAGGATTTTATTAAAGTAAAAAATGAACTCTAAAAAATATGAAACTTTTCATTCTAGATCCCCAATTTGTCTACTATATCCCCATATCTTTACTTTTGTCATTAGGCTTCAAAAACACTTAAATCTAAAACAAACTCTCTCAACTGTCCCGAAACACATAAAAACCCAAACTAATGATCCTATTTTAGGCTTAATTGATTTCCATCCTTTGGAAGGACGATCAAACCAAGTCTTAGGAGTCGACATCCTAAAGATTGAGTCTTTCCATTCCATTAGAACTTTAGATATTTTCTTCCCCTTTTGTACATATGTGTCTAAGGTATAAGTACTCCTCTAAGGTTTAATTAACTATTAATTGCATTTTGCATATCCATGTTAATACAACTCGGCTTTTAATAAAATGAAAAAAAAATAACATTGTATGGTTCATGTTGCGTGTTAGTGGCTTATCCGGTATATTCTTTGTTGTATAATAACGGCTCGAAATCGAACTCGATGTTAGAATCGTAAATTCGCTTATACGCGATCATGGGTGTTCCACCTACCTTCCATTTCATACCACATTATCCATCATATCATTCCATCTCCCCCAGTTACTTAATCATATCCCTTAGTGGAACACTTTCATGATTGAATATAACCGAATCTATGATCGTCCCATCTTGTTTGACTTCGGGCCATGTCGGGGGATGTTGTCCAAAATGTACTTGAGAATCACAACCCATCAAACACATACCCACAACTCCACACTAAATCATCCATCTTTCCACCCCCAGTGAGTCAATTTTCAACAGAACGACAATATTTGAGACATTTTATCCTTATTCTTTGGATTAGAATTGGATCGATCCTACCAATTGATATCCGCTCCCTAGGAAATGCTAGAGGCTATACCTTTGGAGTATGTCTTGGGAAATGCTGTGAGTGGCTATACCCTTGGGAAGTCCGGTGGTGGACGACCCCGGATTGATTCATCTCTGATGACGAGTCATATAGTGAGGCCCTCTCAACTATTTTCCTCTGATGGAAACCAACTTACAAAACCTACCCTTTGATTCCCCAGTGAAACATTTAGCAATGGAACCCCCCGTCCATAACTACGTTAGGGTTTTGATCCACTGTAAGTGGTACGTAGCACAATATTTATTTACCCAAGCCCGCTATACAACAAAGAATATATCGGTCCTAAACCGCTTTCTTACTCCATGTACATTTTGTGTGACAACGTGCCCATGTTTATGTGTTTTTTTTATTTTATTTTCCACTATCTTTATTCAGGTAATTAAAATGACATTTGAAAGCTTTTAAAGGGATATGGCAAATTAGTATAGAGCCCGTCGAAAGACGGAGAGGGAGACAAGTCCAGAGATATTCGCACTCTCTAATCTAGACCCCGATCCCAAAACTTCACGTTTTCGCAAACCCTTTTGTGCCTTATGCATAAAACCAAGTCACTATCATTTCAAATGGATTTCATCGCAAAAATCTCTTTTTAAAATCGATTTTATCAAATCTCGTCCTTGTTTGGCTCATAACAAGGTGGCAACTTCAAACCCGAGTTTTGACCTCCCTTAAGGTTACCCCATGTGGGACACACCCGTTTGGTGGGTAGCATACTGATCCGCAAAAATAGAGGTCATAGGAATAGGAAGACCTCGGATCAGGCCCCATATCAGCATCAATCATAGGTCGGTAAAAGAAGATATGTATTAGACTGTCATCTTGCCCGTATAAAAAGGTATATACTAACTAGCTAAATATATTATATAAGACCCTGTTCGAGGTGGTTGCCAGTTGCTAAAATTTGGTTTTGAAAATTTTCAGCGCTTTGTAGGAATTTAATTTAAAGCTGAAATGTTTTTTGTACTTGTGGTTGCTGGCTTAATTTTTTAATCTGACAACAGAAAATTAGAAACAAAAAAAAAAAAAGTGATTTCTCAAAACTAGTTTTTAGTTTCCAAAAAAAAAAAAAAAAAAAAAAAATTGAAAACTGCGGTGACCATCCCAAACATAGCCTAACTAAGCATTGTTTTCCACATGATATCAATTAAATTTGTGCTCTAACCCACTTAACTAAGTGAGTTCACAAGCAAATGTTAGGTGATCACTTTGCAAATTAGTTAGCAAATTGCATGCTTTGGCAAATTAAATAATCCAACCATTCAACCCATTTGCACAAATAATAAGAAACACAAAGTCTAAACGAAAACATACAAGACTCGAGTTTAATATGCATGCATATGAAAATAATATATATTAAAATAAAATAATTATATGGCTTCGATAGAATTACCAAAAGTAAATCGTAAAACCCAAAAAAATTAAACGCAACCATGAAAGAATAAAACTTGACCTTGGATCACTTGGTGATCAAGCATGATATCTAAGAAAATAATAATAATAATAAAAAGAATGAAATCTCATAAACCTTCATGATGGATATATACTTGAAGAAGATGTGAACGAAATATTGCACGAACCTTAAATTAGATCGATTTAGAAAGATGAACTACTGGTTTAAATTACGAATGAGGCTACAACGTGTTCATGTTTTGAGGGATTATAAATGAATTTGATAGCACAATTATGGAGATAGGTTACACTATAGGAATTGTTCTCGTTCAAAAAGACCAAAGGACGTATGTATAACCATTATCAAGAAAATTTGACGAAGAAAAAGGGCCGTGTCAAAAAGGCAACGACACAAGAAGCTGCAGCTGGGGCCGCCCAACCCAGTGCCCTAATAGCACCCCAGGCTGGCCTTGTAGTAGCACCCCAGGCTGGCTTTGTAGCAGCACCCCGGGCTGATCCTGTAGTCCCACAAGTGCCATTGAGCCAGCTCAGATTGTTGTCGGACTATTTCGTAACACAAATCTCTAAGATTAGATTTTCAGCCATATATAGGGTTTATCGAGGGGCACATGATAATATGTTTTTTCCCTTGACTTCAGATCGAATATCTCCCAATCTAGGAGCTTTTGGAAAGGTCAAGGGCGATGGAAAGCTTATGATAGGAGCTATATCGAAGGGATGAGAAGAAAATAAGTTATAGACATGATCGACAACTCAACTACTCGTTCTTGACTCTTGTTCCTAATATAAACATATGTCATCATCGGGTACTACATGAGTAGAGACATGATCAAATGTCCATAGATACCATCTGCACCAGGCGATTTAAGTGAGTAAGATGAAATACCGTTTGCAGACCTCATTTGTAGTAAAATTTCCATAAAGGAAATGTAGTTGATTCTTAGAAAGCAAAGACTTAACTTGGATACTATCTCCAAAATCTCGTCACATAAATTGGATGGGAAAATTTTGAGGATCTTTTCAAAATAGTTTTGGATTTTTTAGAATTTGTGAAGGATATCATGGCCTATGTGCAAAGTCGAAGGAATATTATCCATTCTTTCTTTTTCTGGAGAAATTGGTCTACTTGTTTTATTCAACCACTCGGGGTAAAATCAGTTCAAACCATTACAAAAACTATGAAGGGGTTTGCTTGCATGACCTCAAGTAGACACAGCTAGAACATACTACTCACATCACCAACTGAGACATACTACTATGCTCATCTAACAATCTAACACACAATATATATTTAATGCTATCTACATTTTTCTTCTGCTCCTTAAAAGTTCTAAAATTTCTTTCCTTCCAGATATCAGCAATAGTGATGATCAAACTACCCTCTTCCAACTCTGCAATAGTGATGATCTCAACTCTGCCCCTTTACCCGCTGTACGAACCACCTTGCCTCATGTTTTAGTGTCCAACCTTTTCTCTTTACACCTACCCATCTCAATATAGTAGCCCATATAGGTTGAGTGAATTTGCAGCTGAAACACAAATGCTCACATGTTTTGGTAACAATATTATCCAATTTTATGTCATCCAATGGTCTGAAATCCTGAATTTGGCAGTCAGAATTCTGAATATAATCAAAAATATAGATACGCAAATAGTCAAACATTTGGTATCCAGAATGAAAATCATCCCCGAACCTCATATTACAAGCAATCCATAGTAAAAATATCTTTCACAATGGCTAGAGTTTTAGTAGTTTAATAATGATCCAAGTTCTATAATGATGGTGCTAGTGTTCCCACCCAAGCTAACATAATACCAAAAGATTCCACCCACCTCCATCTCCACCTCCACACCGTCCTCAACGTTGGCGTGACCCATCAGGACTCCCAAAAAGAAAGAACACAAAAAACACTCTCTCCTTCATCCTTCCTTTTGCCTTTTTGGTTTGTTACTTTGGTTTGTTGTGATTTTTTGCTTCTAATAAAAGCCTTCTTCTTCTCCTTCCCTCTAATTGCCCATCTGTCATCTCATCATCTTCCCTTCTCTCTCTCTCTCTCTCTCTCTCTCTCTCTCTCTTAAAAAAACCCAAATCCCAAATTCTCCAATTCTTCTCTGTATCTGTCTCTGTCTTTCTCTCTCTTGGCCGGACCAGGTATGTTATTGTATATGCAAATGATTTGCCCTTTTCTTCCTTTTTCTCTTTCTTCAACTAAGTGTTTGTTTGTTTTGAGATCATCCCAACTCATATTCGATGTCACTCTCCCTCTATTTACGCTCTCTTTGATTTAGGGCTTTCACTTTTTCTTCTCTCCTTTCTTCTCTTTTCGTTCTTTTGGGTTCTCTTTCTGTTTTACAATTTCTTCCCAATTCTGATTTAATTGTTTCTGGGATAATAAATTCTTCAAAACGGATTTGTTTTTAGGGTTTCGCAGCAAATTTCATAAGCATTCCTGGGTTTGTTTTCTATTTCAGAAATATCCCACTTTCTGTTTTTATTTGCTGTCGACCTGAAACAAAAAAAGTTAAAATTTTGAATTAAAAAGTTTTTTTTTTTTCCTGGAATTGTGAATTATCCCCCTACATTCGAAATTTGCTATTTGATTACGTTTTTTGTGACTTGGGAATTTGTATTTGCTGATGGACGACAACTTTCACAATCGTGGTTATGTGGTGAGGGTCATTGGATCCTTTCTCTTGTTAATGGGATGTTTTATTTTTATTTTTTTTTGTTTTTTGAATTTCATTTTTTTTATCAATCTACTGCTGAATTTTCTGTTGTTAGAAAATGGCGAATTGGGAAAATTATTTAGGGCAGTTATTTGTGTTTTTGTGTGATTTCATGTTAATATACAATGTCTTTTATGTAATTGAAACTAGTTATGGGGTTTTGATATGTTCTATTGTTTGACATTTTTGGTGAGTTTGCAATGATTTGATTAAAAATTAAAATGACAGTTAGATAGACTGATTATTGATTTTCGGCTTGATGGTTGTTCAGGCACATGCGCCGCCGCCTGGCTACTTTGTACGGCTGAACGGAAACACAAAAGACGATTTGCATTTGAGAAGGCCATCAAGGATGCGGAAGTGGCTCTGTTGCACCTGCCAAGTAGAGGAGTCTTACCCACCAAATGACGAGCTTATTAAAAGCCCAAGGCACAATACAGAAAGTATGTTTTATGTGTCTCTTGATGGCTCAAGTGGTTTACTTTGCTGCATTGTTGGAAGAATGCCATTCTTCTGTTTACATACTTGTCTCTTGTTTGAACTACAATGAAAATTCCCTTGTTTAATTGTTATTACGTTTTTGCTGTGTCTACTATCACTATCTGTGTAATTTTAGTGGCATTTGAGGAGCTATGGAGTGACATACGAAGATGATACGCATCTTTTAGATATGGAAAAGCTTTAGAGTAATTGACATGGGAAATTCAATGCGTGTTTCTGTGATTTGGCATGACTAGTTTTAATGGTTGGTTTCATGGCTGTTAGTCTGATGAATGATGATGGATGATTTAGCACTTTAGCAACTGCAACTTGTTAAAGAGAGATATGTAGAGTTTTGTTCATTAGGTTATGACTTATGAGGTGTTTCTACTTACAGTTATACTTGCTGTCTGGCATTTGTAGCTGCACTAGGTCGTACGACTACTAAGATTTATGGCACTCGTGTGGGATGT
Source organism: Mesembryanthemum crystallinum (assembly GCA_030267885.1). Taxonomy (NCBI): domain Eukaryota; kingdom Viridiplantae; phylum Streptophyta; class Magnoliopsida; order Caryophyllales; family Aizoaceae; genus Mesembryanthemum; species Mesembryanthemum crystallinum. The sequence goes on from BSSO01001258.1 coordinate 11,029, forward strand.
GGGAATAGTACACCATTTTTAACTTGAAACTAAGATATTATTTTACACAAATTGATTGGTCTGAACGCGTGCTTCCACTGTTATGCGGTTCGGCGTGCTAATGGTTTACTCATAAACCACATTGGAGAAAACGTGTCTCATTGTATATGGCAGATGTATTTAATGCATGATAAATGACTGTTAAGGATGTGACTCTTTTGGTTGATAGAGGTAGATGGCATTAAATCCTCAATATATGGTGCGGCTGCTATTCATTGCATTAGAGTGGCTTTCATATCTAGCAGGGTTACATAGTAAAGGCTGTATTACCTTCTGAATCTTCTTGTTAATCTGGCTTTGCGTATGGAGTCAATTTAATTTTCCAGCTCATGAATCATGACATTTATGTATTGAATAAATTCTGGAAAAGATTCCCAATAAAGGCCACATCTTTCTTTAATCTTTGGTGTGGATTCGCCGCAAAACCATGTCTTATCCTATTTTAGATACATTACCTAATCAATGTAGTCTACGTAAAGGTAATTGAAAGGTCGTAATTTGTGATATAATAATATCATAGTTACTACGATTTCCTAAATTACTAAATTTATGCTATAAAATATACGCATTCTATTTTGCTTCGTCGTAATCTGCCTCGCAAAGTGTGGAGCACTATAATGCACTTGCTAAGTGGCACTGTGTTAGATTATTTGTTTTGGATAAAATGAATAGTACTGTCCCAGCTTGGCCACCCAAGGTATGGACCTAGGTCCCCATCCGCATTGTCCTAGTAGCTATGGGCCTATGGCTGTTTGACCACTCCCTCTAACTTATTGTCAAACATTAACAATAAGGAAAAAGAGATGGTCAGACTAATTGTTGATTGTTCAATTATGAGAAGACCAGGAGTCAAGTTGCTCATCATTTTCACAGCTTATTACCTATGAGATGGCTTTCTTATTTGTCCTTGCAAAATTCAGAATTGGGGTTTATATTTTCTGGAGATTTCATATAAAATATCAGTGCAGTTAAAAGGTCTGACTGGAAAACAAATTGGGGCATATTCAGTGATTAGGGGGTGTTCTGTTCTCCCGCCTCTTATTTATATATGTTTAGGTTTATTGTTTTAAGCATGCACCATATTGCCAACTAGTGGTATAGATAATTGATGTTTCTTTTTACCATGTATCTATTAGGTAAAATTACATGCTTGACATTGACTAAGCACTTAGGACATGTGATTAAAAACAATATATCATGTTGAGGGTAATGCACTAACTACTAAGGTGGCATGTTGGATAATATGTGATATGTGCTTAGTCAATTGGGTGGGTAAGGATTTGGCACAAGAAAGTTGTTTACTTATAGCTGAAATCTTTTTGTTTTGAAAGGTTGTAGTTACCGAGCATGTATATGAATAATGTTTTACTTACTTTTGTTCTCTTATCTTATATTAGGGACCCAGAAGAACACAAAGGCGTCAGCACCTGTAAAGGAAGAAGTGCAGAAGGCAGCTCCTTCAATTGAAGTTCCTGCCTTGTCGCTGGACGAGCTCAAGGAAAAAACTGACAACTTTGGATCCAAAGCGTTGATAGGAGAAGGTTCATATGGAAGAGTGTACCTTGCAACATTGGAAAATGGAAAAGAAGTGGCTGTAAAAAAGCTTGACATTTCACAGGAGCCAGAATCTAATGTTGAATTTTTGACTCAGGTCTAGTCAACTATCTGCAACTAATACTGTGGTCTTTGACACTTGTCTTAGTATGTGACATTTGCCTCGCTAGGGTTTCAGTCTAACTCTTCTGCTTGTGCTGATTGGTTTTTGTAGGTTTCTAGGGTTTCGAGGCTGAAGCATGAAAACTTTGTTGAGTTGCAAGGCTATTGTGCGGAGGGAAATATGCGGGTGTTAGCTTATGAGTATGCAAGCATGGGATCGTTGCATGATATTTTGCATGGTATAGATAGTGTCTGGATGTTCACTGTGATCTGTTCAAGGAACAAAAAATTATTGTTGCTTTAACTATGAGCTGTTCTGAAATCATTCTTGCAGGTAGAAAAGGTGTCCAAGGTGCACAACCTGGTCCTCTGCTTGACTGGATGGATAGAGTGAGGATTGCCGTTGATGCTGCTAGGGGATTGGAGTACCTCCATGAGAAGGTACAACCTGCTATTATACACAGAGACATCAGATCTAGCAATGTACTCGTTTTCAAGGACAACAAGGCCAAGATTGCGGATTTCAACCTTTCAAATCAGGCTCCTGATATGGCTGCTCGTCTTCATTCTACCAGAGTTTTGGGCACCTTCGGCTATCATGCACCAGAGTAATTATCTTTCTAGACCTACCTTTATGATTTATTCACTATTAAGAATGCATGTCATTGGCTAGTGGTAGCAAACATCTTGAAGCAGGTGGTTCTTGTACTTTTTATTGTGATTGAATTCCAGCTCATGTGCAGTTGTCTTGGATAATCTAATTATAATTGCTGGATGCTTCAAAAAATTATTAGAATATGGGGGTGTTGTCTTTCTTTCAGTAGCCTATTTCTTATGTTGTTTGATCAGTGTTGCATTTGCTGTCATACCTGATAATCAACCCATGAGGCCATAACTACAAGCTGATAAGCTCATTTTGTTTGACCTTTTTGGTTTTTTTGTCTCAATCATTCTACCATGTGGAATAGATTCTGCTTTTTGTAAGGTTAAATGTTCTAATGGATTCTTAATGGGTCACCATGGAAAGAGTTAATAACCAATTGTAACATTATAGAAGATGCAGTTAGAAGCTAGTCCAGAACCAAACATATCTTGTATGTTTTACGCTAACAACTTTGTCTGTGGCATAGACATCAAAAGGCTGAACAAAGTTCTCGAGAAAGCCTTAGAACATTCTAAAGTTCTGATAATGGAAGCTTATTTTTAGTTATCATACGTGGTTTTATTAGATTTATTAGACTCCCTGCTTTACAAATGATGGATTTCCTTTTGCTTTTTATTATTTTGATTCCAGAAGCAAATGTTTGCTATAGATCATTGACAGTGACCTAAACATTTTCCAATTATTTACAGGTATGCGATGACTGGACAGTTGACACAAAAGAGTGATGTTTATAGCTTTGGTGTCGTTCTTCTTGAGCTTCTCACTGGTCGCAAACCTGTGGATCATACTATGCCTCGTGGACAGCAAAGTCTTGTCACATGGGTGAGTAGCTTTCCTTTTTCGATGAATCCAGACAGACACTAATAACTAAATCAGGCATTGTTTTTCCCATTGCATTGCCTAACATGTTCTTTCTTTTGTGCTCATCAGGCAACTCCAAGATTGAGCGAGGACAAAGTTAAGCAGTGTGTTGATCCTAAATTGACGGTTTATCCTGCAAAAGGAGTTGCTAAGGTATTTTCTCTCCTCCACGTCCCTCTCTTTGCCCATATGTACGTATTGAGTTTAGTAAAGTTTTGTATGAATTTGGTCTATCATATGGGGCAGGTAGGAGTCATCCATCCCTTAGGTATGAAGAAGTCACCCCTTTTAAAGTAGGAGTCAGCATGAGTCATCCCTTAGGTATGAAGAAGTCACCCCTCTAAATATAGGAGTCGCATGAGTCATCCTTTTAGAACGTAAGAATCACCTTTTTAAAACCTAAGAGTCACTCTTTTAAAAACTATGAGTCACCCCTTAGGAGTACATGCAGAACCTGCTCATTCAGTTATGCTAAAAAAATAATATGGACTTGTCATGTGATGCAGCTGGCCGCGGTTGCAGCACTTTGTGTTCAATATGAAGCGGAGTTCAGGCCAAACATGAGCATTGTTGTTAAAGCGCTTCAGCCCTTGCTAAAGCCACCAGCTCCTGCTCCAGACGCAGCGGCTTAATGGAGAGATTGATTGCAAAGTTGTCGCATCTCGAGTGTTAGAAATCGTACACATCTATTGTTTGTCTTTGTCCCTGGCAGGTTTTTTCGTTGCATCGATATATATAAAATATACATATATATATCCCATTTTTTTATTTGTTGCGGAGTTTGTGATTTGGATGTGAAGAAGAGTTGGATTTGCTGAAAGAAAAAGAAAAAAAAATATCGTTTGGGGTGAGAGGTTGTAGTTTGATGAATGATGGAGTTATTTATGTGTATTAACATGGAATTCATTTTATCCAACTCATAATTTGACGATGGCAGTTGGCTGGTGTGTGGTGGATTCTCTTTTGAGTAGGAGCATTCTTTTATACTTTTGTCTCTCTCTAAACTGAGCTTCCTTGCAGTTAACGAATGTCGGTTGTTGAGAATTCGTATGATGTTAGAGGAATTCCGTTGCATGTGAGCACATCTCTAGTTGGCTTTGTATTTTAGTTGATTAAAACTAGGAAATACGCGGTTGCAACAGGTATTATGAGGTTCAAGGTTGAATCTTATTGATCATTGTACCTTCTTTTGAGGCAAAAGGTGAAACTAAAAATAAGAATTACTTCTTGGCAAGTTAGTTAATAAATTGCATTGGGAGATTTGATTGTGACCTATATCCATCATATATTCATATCAAAGAATATACCGTATGTTAGGCGGATGGTCTCTCCTCACTATATGCAATCTATTTCATTCAAGTTTGCAAGTCACTCATCTTCGGTTGTATAGTTTGGTTGGGTTTTGTTTCGTATCGAGAGAAATATATGACGAAAAAATTGCAAAACGCAGGGTAAATAGTTTTAAAGTATTCTTCCCACTAAAACACATTTTTCTCTCCCCATTGCCCTCGACTAACTCCCCTGCACCCCACCGACCACCCTTTCCCCCCGCTTCCTCTCCCTCCCCTCAACCTTACTACTCCCCTACTCATCGGTTGATTTTGATTTTTTTATCAATAAATATTATAAAAAGAGAGAAATATAAAAAGTCAAACATAGTCATTACACAAAAAATGCATTGCAAGGGCATTATAGTCATTTTATGGCTTAGTGGGTACACTGATCATTTTGTTGAAAGTTCAGTGATACTCCAGACATATTTCCAAAACTTTGGATACCGCAAGCATTTCATCAAAGTACAGGGGTATTGCAGGAAATTTTCGTAAATAAATTGATATTAATTAAAAAAAAAAAAAAAAAAGCATTTATGACCTTATCCTCTTCTTCCCACCACACAATCCACTTCCCCCACCAAAACCCACACTCCCCCTTATTTCCCCCACAAAAACCATCCTTCAACAATGGCATCCCTCCACTCCATTGCACTCTCTTCCCCAATCTTCACTCTACCCAAACAAACCCAACCCAAACTCCTCACAACCCACCAACTCACCCCATCCTCCACTCTCTCTCCTCACCGCCCGTTGCGGCGAATATCTTCTCCACCACCACTACCACCCCTCCACGTTTGCGGCGCCTACAAAGTGGTGATCGAGCACGAAGGTGAAACCACTGAGCTGGAGGTGGAGCCCGACGAGACGATCCTATCGAAAGCAATCGATATCGGGTTGTCGGTCCCGCATGATTGCAAGCTGGGAGTGTGCATGACATGCCCGGCTAAGGTGTTGAGTGGGAGTGTTGATCAGAGTGAAGGGATGCTGAGTGATGATGTTGTTGAAGGTGGTTATGCTCTCTTGTGTGTTGCTTACCCACAGTCGGATTGTAGGATTAGGACTATTCCTGAGGATGAGCTTCTCTCTCTACAACTTGTTACTGCTAATGACTGAGATTATTAAGAGATCTGAATTTTTTGGTTTGATTTTGTGTATCCAAGGATTTTGACATGAGATTTGATATATTGGTGTTGTGCTAGGTGTTTTGTATAATTTGTTAGTACATGGTAGCTTGAGTCCTCTTAAAGGTCATATAAGCTTGGCATTGAATTTCATGTTTGGTTGATCCTTTCTATTGACAAGTTAGACACCCTCACACATATTACTCTCTTTACGAAAGTTTAGAAGAATTAACATTAAGACTTTGTTTGAAAAAATTAGCAATTTTGATAGCAATAATTATAGCTATAACTTATACTCCTATTTGCAGATAACATTGACTTGCGGTAATTTAATTATCTTACCATACACTTTCTTTAGTCCGTTAGAATCTTGACGGATGTATTTTTGGTATTCCCCTATAATTTTCACATGAACTAAAAATGATGGAGAAAGAAAAACTTAAATGGCATTGCTGATTTTACGGGTCGATCCGAACCTGCCGTCTCTAAATAGGTTCACCATTCTTCAACCAAAATTAAAAAACATCACATTTACAAATGATCAGAATTCGAAGTGAACCCAAACTCGACTAGCTCGACTCGTTTGACAGGCTAACTTAAAGTGAATGTGTATATACACACAAGTAAGACATGTTTTGATGTATGTGTAGCCTTCTCCTGCCATTTACATTTGGCATTTCTCACTAGATAGAAAGAGTGGAGAAAACGAAGAGTTGAGAATGGCTTCATTTTCAGGTAATATTCTTCTTCTCTCACCATCTAATATGTCCTCATGAAACTGTTGATCAATTTATCAACCACCGTCCACCGGCCCATTTCCCAGGCCTCTTCCTCTTGCATATGATGTAATCCTACTATTCTAGGGCTTCAATTTTTGGGCTTTAAATTAACTTCCCAGTATTTGTTTGTCTTTCTCAAATTCTCCTTTCTTCTACAATGTGGTTATTCCTCAATTCAATTTTGATGTTAATTTCTATATTAGATTGGCTTTCGACCATGGTTGAGTTGATATTTTCTGCCATGTTCTTTGTCCCCGTTAATTTGGCCTCTTTTGGTGAGACAGTCTTCCAATGGTAATGCTTGCTTGTGCTGATAAAAATGAGCAAAACAGCGCTTTCTTGTGTAATGCACTACTAATGTATTTGCAATCTAAGGATGTGTTCATTTCAATGAAACGGTCAGAATTGAAATGAATGCATTGAATGAATAGTAATATACGAAAGAAAGAGTAAGAACTAAACTGAACTAAACATCTAAAGTGAACTAAATGCAGAGCTGGTAAGTTGCAATGAACATACCTTAAGATAACTTCTGTTATGCTTCTTGCATAGTTGCATTTGGGTAATTGGGCCTTTTCTAATCTAGTTTAATTCACATATCTGATAAATAGATCAATGTAAGCTGTAAACTGGACTTGGGGTTATGTTTTCCTTAGGAATATTATGTTTATATATCTTATGAAGTGGCCTCTGGGAAGCATGGATTACTTCGGATAGGTGTCATTTCGTGTATCACAAATGTGGACATGACACACGTCTCATACAAATTCTTGAGCCCTCTATGCACACAATCTAGAAGGGCTCAGGTCTACAATCAGAATTTCATTTGCACCCACATACACCCAATTCGGCTAAAACAGGTGCTTCACCATGTTTGTGTTTGGCTTCCACGTCTATGTTCATACAACCTAGATGAATAGTGTTGCCATTGTTGGTGCAATATTTTTGTGTTGGTGTATTATTTTAGTTGATTGGGTTGCTTCCATCTAGGAGAAACTGGCAACTAGTAATTATCATGCTTGGTGCAGATGTTTTTGTATAGTATGCAATATATGCGTTTGTAATTACTTGTTCTCCCGTGCTTAAACTCTGAAGTTTGTGTCTTATGAATAGTACTTGTGTTCGTTTTCTGCTATTGGATTCTCATTGTACGATCGCAGATTTTCCTCAGTTCTAGGGTGATGAAATACATGAAACTTTCTTATTTCTTATTGGGTCTGTTCTAAACAACCATCTTTACTACTATAGTCTACACTATAGCTTCCCATACAGCTTTTGTGTATAATCTTTGAATGAATACAAAATTCAAATTCTTGTTAGGGCACTATAATGTACATCACTTACATTTTGTTACTCCCAACTGGGAAAATTTTCTAAACATAAACTTACAATTATTGATATAAATGTAATTAAGAGTTCCTAACAGTAGGAATATATATATGAACAAAGAAATAGAGCAAAGGAACTGGTTGAAGTTAATGTGAAGCCTCCGGAATTTGCTTAGTTGCCAGCAAGTTTAGTGCTGTTTCAACCAATGATTGCATGGTTGTGCTATACCTGCTAAAGCCCACTGTGCCTGAAAATATGTTGAAGCTCTCTAGCTCTGATGTGGTGTCTAAAACATGTTCCAGCTCATTCTCAAGTCCTAAGTTCTTGAATATTTGAGTGTTTGTTTCTTTATCTCGCATCATCCAAATTGCAAGCACGATGGTAAACCTGCGTATCCTGGGAAATCTAACAGGAGGATATGGGTGTTTCTTCAGAATCTGGACCAGTACATTTGCTAACTCTGTTTCTGTTATTCCAGCTCGCTCAAACATGATACTAGATTCCTCATAGGTCATGAACTTGAAAGCACGTGCTGCTAGTCCAACCATTACTTCTTGCAACTTGTTCTGTCCAGTAATGATGCCCTTAAGAACCTGGAAGAGATAACACGGGTGAGCAGTAATTCATATTTGCCCTTCATCAGTTAGCTAAAATCTTAGATGAATGTAGGTTTTTAATGTAGGCATATTCATTTTGGCGATCTGACATTATAAAATCAACCATTGCTACAAAGAAACAAATTCTTCTGTGGATTATTTGTCCCGGTTTTAACATTATGGTTCGATTACGTTGACCACGTTGTCACTTATCTATATAAAGACAGTCTAGACAAACCCTGGATCTCCAAGAAAAAGGGCTTATTTGCTGTGTTAAGCAATTTATTAAATGGAAGATCCCTCAGGATCCTGTTGGGGAGCTTACCATGGGTACTGATGCTGTGACTCCCCTCAACTCCAGGAAGCAATCCTCTGTACTGTAGGTGCAGAGATTTCTTAAAATCCTTGCTGCATTCACACGAATTAATGGAACTTCAAGTGCCACAACGAGCTTTTCCAATGCTCCAAGTTTCAAGATGCTGCGACAAGTCTGCCTGCTTTCCAGTGCCAGCATGGCTAGTGCTTCTCCAGCTGCAGTCCTAACATGTTCCTGCTCACCTGGCATCCCATCTTTGAAGAAGATATTCAGCAACTCCTTAAGAATTCCTCCTGTGCATCCGATCCTCTCTGTTGCATCATCTTCCATAGCCAAATTCGTCAGTATTTCAATGCCTAGCTTTTGTAGTTCTGGGTACTTTTCTCCATGTCTTAATATGTCTCTGATGTTGCTGATTGTGAAAACATTCTCTGATATCTCTTTCCGGAGATGTTCCCCTGTGATGCCTGTCGTGCTCGTTAGCATTTTTATCACTTGCAGGGACCTCTTGACCGTCAGAATCTGAGATGGTGTGACATTTTCATCCTTTAATAATCTCTCTTCTGCATGTGTGAACTCTATAATTTTCGACAGGAGACCCCTTGTGTTCCCTATTTTTCCGCAGTTATCATGGTCTACAGCAAGTTTCTTAAGGATTACTAGTCCGAGATGATTAAAGGTCCAGAAACCATAATGTTCCTGGTCAAAAACAATGCTTTTCTCTCCAATCTCATCTGCCATTGAAGCTGTGGTCCTCTTAACATAGAGGAGGGAGGAAATCGACTCCATAGCACCAGGAATTCCTGCCACTCGAAGGGAATTCTGCTTCTTCCCTGCAAGTTTTGACAGGATTACTGCTGCTGATTGCCTGATCTCCTCTTCTTGTGGGTCTTTCCAGTTCAACATCTCTACTAATCTTTCAACCGCTGAAAATGTGACTCCTAACTTCTGCAGAGTATCACCAGAAAACCGCTCGTTCATCACGAATCTTTTGAGGATTTGGGCTCCAATTAGCTGCTCATCGGGTGAGTTAGAAGTGAGAAGCTCCATGGCAAACGAGACCATGTCCATCTTCAAGCCATCAAAAATGCTTCCATCGACACCTCTTGAATAGGCATCATAGAAGAATCTCCTGACCGCGATTATGCCTGAAGGACCCAAATCACATTCCTCACTCACCTGTTCCAGTACTTTGCAGTACGTTAATTTCAATTCCCAGTACATTTTTTCAAGCAGAAAGAATGAGGCTTCGGCCAAAGCCAAGCTATAGAAAATGGTAAGTGCAGATTTTCTGTTTCTCTTGTCAGTATCGCCTTTGTGTACTTCTCCATAGTTTCTCATTACCAGCTTCATCAAGGAGAGAACGACACATGCAATTGCAGCCGCAATCTGGAGCCACTGTAAGATTTTGCTTATGTTCTTGGACAGGAAAACCCAAGGAGCATAAGGTAAGAGGGGAACATCTGAGGTTGTCCATCTTCTAGTTTGCCGGTGTTGTGCATCCCATTTTTTCAATCTCTCTCCTCTGCTTGCTCCCTCCTTAATCTCCCTATCACTTTGCCTTCTTATTGGTCTGAAAATGGATTTCAGACTTCTCCACATTGAGCTTGAGCTGGATTTCAGGAGACGGAAACTGCTGATCCCAGCATCCTTGAGAGACCATGTGGCTTGGTGTTGCCATTCAAGCTCATGGCTTCTGCTGAATATTCTGGCTCCTTCAATCAAAAGGATGATTGTTATGAACCAGAAATCTGTTTTTGCCAAAGTTATGGCAAACCCACCAAGAAGAACCACGGTTGCCCAGATGAAACCGAGGGTCCCTAACCCAGTAGCCACCTTCTCAAGCACAGCAAGGCGGAGTGCAAAAAGGGTTAGTTTCAACTCGGGGGCACGAACTGGTGGGCTCAGTGGAGGCAACAAGGCTGCTGGACTGCTGTCTCGCTTTTCAATCCAGGCTTGAGGCTCAAAAATGGTGGTGCTCTGAGTATATGCATCGCTCGTCCTTTTGAGCTCGCTAATCTTCAATTGAACACATTTTTCCTCAGAACTGGTTTCGGAATAGATATGATCCATATATACCCTAAGGATTTACTGGTGCTATAACAAATAGACAATCAGGATCGAAAAATCTGAGGTTTTGGGAGCTTCTTGTTGGTTTTATCTGTTGCTGATTGGCTTTGAAATGGGAAATCAGATGAATTGATGTGGTTGGTTATATATAAACAAGAGAGGTATGAACTTGAAGGGCAAGTTTATGATGCAAGGTAGAGGTATGATAAGGTAGAGTAACACACTTATATTGCTTCCTTTATGGCCTTTTTGTTTTGCTTAGGAAAGTTGTGTTTCTGTTATTTGTGGTGTGATTTGGCTCTTCTGTTCTGTTAATTGCTTGGAAGCATAGTTCATCCTATTTATTGGAAAAGTCTCTTGTTGTAGAAGCTACAACAAGAATCAACCTTAAAAGTCCCACACTTTTACCGAAATCAGAAGGGAGATAGTGACAGTTTTTGGGATTCTGTCAGAATGATTTGGAAAAGAATTGCCGTGGTCAAAAATGCAAGCACGTCCTTGAATTGTTGAAACATGACGTTGGTCGTTCTTATTTGTGAGCCATGGACCTACCTAAGTGACCAAATCTTCATAATTAATGTTGTCTTGTGTCAATTAATTAGTTAATTAGTTACCGGGCCAATGAGGTCTTAGCCCCAGTAGTCAAGACTAATGCCTTAGTTTGGTACATTCTGTCCACGTTCATTCCCCCATCCACACCGCAGGAGGTATATGTATGATAGGTTGCATGGATACAAATATGAACATCACCACAGACAGCGATAAAACTCTAGGATTAACTCAAAATCCTAAATATGTCATGTCCGAGCCTCTTGGTGTTGTGTCGTGCCCGCATGTTCGATACATGACACGTCACGACGCCTATATGAAATATCTGTTATTTATAGATATATATTGTACAAGATTTTGTACCTCTCATAAATAGGGGAAAAAAGAAAAAGGAAAGAAAAGGGGAGTTAATTAGCTGGAGTAATAGGTAGTGCTTGCTTGTGGAGTTCTGGGGTACAAGTTGGAAGAAAATGCCAACTAATGGGCTGTATGGAATGATGATTCATAGGTAGAAGAATATCTTACTAATAAATGTATCTTATTTAATTTTGCTTTTGACTTATCCATAATGCAGGTTTCATGGAGCCAAGCATCAAAATTAGTGGGATAACTTATGATGAAAATACTCAATAAAACCATAATTAATCTTAATATGGAGGCCATGAGCTATCAAGATTTTATATTAGAAGTAGGAAGATGATTGATTAAGGTCAATCTCAAATTGGATACATGTATAATAATATTACAAAAGAAACATTTACAAATAATTATCCTTGTGAATATATTATTCAACATTATTTATGGTTCATTATTTCTTGATGTGATCTTAGTTTGCTTGCAAATTAAGATCCATCACGGAATTTATCTTTCATAAGACACAGTATCCCATAGAAATGTGATGTAACAATTCAATAATAAAGACAACGAAAATTAAAGATGAGGAATAAAAAAAATAAAAAAAATAAATAATAATAATAATAATAATAATAATAATAATAAATAAATAAATAAATAAATAAATAAATAAACAAAATCAATAAATAAATAAGACATTGTAGGGAGTAATATATAACCTATACTCCTATGAATTGAAACTTTTTTTTCCCTCATTGAAAGGATTGGACCTAAACAAGTAGATAAAGTAGAATCTTTTTTGGTTTTAACCAGGGTAGCCATTGCCAATAGCAGTGATTAATCCACTCGTCCCGGGAGCTCCACTTAAGGGTAAAGGGCTGGCCAATGATCGACAAAGTAGAATTTGATCTAAGCTTAGGTAATAGTTTTCTGACACAATGCATACAACATAGTGGGTGAACATGTTGTTGTGCAATTCTAATGACCTAATATAGATTTTAGTTAGAAAATTTTGCCGATAACTACCCTTTGTTTCACTTTTTGCGAATAACTACCTTATAATTTTTTATTTGAAAATAACTATCTTATATTTTGTCGATCAGTATCTCATGCCCTATTTCGGGTAAACGGTCACTCCACATCTTTTTTTGCCAGAAAATAGGCTAAGGTATTGATAAAAAAAAAAAAAAATAAAAATAAAAAATAAAAAAAAAGTGGTTAAAAGATAGTTATTTTCAAAAAAAAAAAAAAATATAAGGTAATTATTCACAAAAAGTGGAACTTAAAAGGTATTTATTGATAAAATTTTCTTTTAATAATTAATTATTTGTCAATGAAATGGGTAATAATAATAATTATTATTATTACTATTATTTTCCGTTGACTAGTTCTTCTGGACTGGTGTAAATTGTCAGGCCAAAATTGTGGCCGTACACCTACTTGTTTATGTATGAAATTGACATGCAAATAACAATAAAAATAAAATTATAATTTATGAGGCAGGCATCGTGATAGTACTACGAACTTTACTCCAATTATTGTTTAGGTAGGTTCCATCTACTCCGTATTTTGACAATATTGGATGGACTACTGTGGAACAATGCTACATTCATATCTGATATGGATGAAATTTATCCATATCAGATGGACCGATCAATTTTTAAAACCTCTATCGTAATATTTAAAATTAAAACGGGATAATAATGCGTGCTATAAATTTTCATTTATCCTGTTTGGAGTATTAATATTTCATTAGAGTGTAGGATCTACCTAATATGGCTGAACCCATATCTGATATGGATATCGACTACCATATCCATATGCATGGGATTGAATCTGAAATTTGAATTTTTCAAATCAGCCTACACACAAGTGCCCTACACATTTCACTATCCAAAGAAATTTTTGTACTTGACCGTCTCAATAATTGACAAGTTCTTTTTAGTAATCCTAGGAGAATCGTCATGAATTTACTACTAATTGAAGGTTTTACATGACTAGATCTAATCTAACGGAATAATCATGTAAACAGGATCTATACACATAACGAATATGAATCACCAAGTTATTACCTTTTGAA
>BSSO01001259.1:0-24771 GCA_030267885.1 Mesembryanthemum crystallinum
CATAAAATAGGAAAGTAGATATTGATATGGCATGACTTGGGCAATAAGTAATAGTTGAAACCCATAAAGAAACTTGCCATAAGCAAAACGTTGAGGTTTTGGGGCATAATTCCCAACAGATCTGAAACTAGATACGGAATAAAACCATCAGTTGGACTTTTACGCATCAGCTTAATTGCGAGTTGAATGTATAGAAGACATAATAGAATGAATGAAAAAGTTGATAGTTTTCTCAATTCTGTTGATATGATTTGATCACTTCAAAGCTTCAAGTTAAGTAATGGATGATTTGAACGAGCCCTCGATTTAAATCTATCAAATCGAGCTTTGCTGATTAAATTAAAGAAGATAACATGTTACTCTGAATTAAACAGAACAGAACAAATTTTGCATAGCTTAGAGAGCTAAAGGAAGTCTCTTTTTTTTTTCCCATTCAATCTGCTTATTTTTGATTGGAAATACAGACATTTAGTTACTAGTAATTAGGTATGATATTATGATCCTATTTGACGAATTAGTCATATTAGTTTAATTTAAGTTGAACCAAGTAGTGAGGTCACTGGATTCCCAGACCAAAGCGTGAACGAAGATGTCACAGTTGGTGGTAACTGATGCAGCAAGACTGTGTTTATTTATACTTATCTACTGCTTTAATAACTTTATTACTCCACATCTCTCACAATCAAAATTAGGTCAGGGGATTAACTATACATTTCAATCTTCTTAATGTGACTACACCAGTAGTTTAATTTTGCTCCATGAAAGTGACTGATTGTAATTTGTAACTTAAAAATGAAAACCCAAATGGATAAGGAAACTACATATTACAAATAGTTGATTAGTCGTTAGCTCGATCTGTACATATAAAAGGGCTATTACAAGACCATCAGATTTCATTGCGAAAAACTTATGATGAGTAGACTCAATTTCAGGGCTATTACAAGACCATCAAACTTCATTGCGAAAAAACTGATGATGAGCGGACTCATTTTCAGGTGAATGCAACGCCTCGTCATTTGTCACAACCAGCAAATGCAATTGGAATATGTAAGTCCGTGATCACAACACATACCTTGTCATCTAGTTACCCCCTCTAGTTTTCATTTTCATTGAATTCTAATTGGGATTCAAGTGTTCTTAATTCCTTTACACAAAATGAACCATCTAGTGGCTTGCTCTGTAACCTTTATCCTGTACTATATTCTGTAACAAATCTTTTTCCTTGATTTTTCCCAAACAATATAAGTGACAGGATCATGCAATGCTGACTTGGTTATTGTTGTTACTTGTTGATGTTGTTATATGATCAAGATAGGTAATTTGTAACTAGTGAGGAGTGGCTAAGGAAGGCCAACAATAAAAGGCAAGTAGGCAACAGAGAAATACTTAAAAAAACAGTTACATGTTACATCAGTTTAGATCTGTTCACATGATTACAGAACACATTGCTACTGTCATGTTTTTTTGGTCCATCAGAAACACTTGCAGGTTGCTGCAGACCTGCAGCAGGGTGTGACAATCAGGGGAAAGAAAAAAGAGAGAAAAAAAAAAAACCTTGTTGAGAGTGGGATTTGAACCCACGCCCTTTCGGACCAGAACCTTAATCTGGCGCCTTAGACCAACTCGGCCATCTCAACTTATTGTAACTCAAATCCAAAACTCTGCTTATATATATAATACCTTTTGAGTGCAGCTGGCAAGGACTTCTTTCTTATAACTCCCAAAATAATAACTAAAAATACAATTAATTCCTCTTTCATAATTAAAACTCGCAGAATTTTTTAGTAATTAGGAAGTGTTTTTCAAATAGCCAATTCTGATCTCATATTATTTCATTGTTAAGTTTTCTAGGTGCAGTATGCTATATACATATCTATTGTTTTTGGTGCAATGGAGGACAAGAGCACTTAAATGCATAACTATTGTTATATCATATGTTTTGCTTGATTAAATATTCCTACAAGTATTGCCTTATACAAAAGTTTGACGTAAGGTAATAAAAATTAGAAAATTTTATTGAATTTTCCCTTATAATATCCGATTTTGGCTAAAATAATCCTATCAAAACACTCCTTAAAAATCCGATTTTAAGCTAACTTCACTCAGGTGATGCCCCCTTCGAACCTTTTAAAGTTTTTTCAACCAAAAAATGGGCAGATGGACCGAATGCTTTTTTATGATTCAAAAAAAAAAAAAAAAATACTCCTTCTGTTCATTAATGAAGGTTACCATTCTGTTTTGGTACGTTCATAAATGAAAGTAACACTACCAATTTTGCCAGAAATTTTCCTTGAAAGTATTAAAATACCCTTATCTTTTTCTCTCTTATCAAATCACTATCACATTTACACTCACTAGTAAAGTAAAGGCAATATGTTCATTTCTTTCTCTCTTTAAATATTATCGCCCAATAGTGAGTGTCACATTCAACAATGAACGGAGGGAGTATCATTTTTTTTGGCATGTGGTTTACTCACCCTATTGTGGAGTACACGTCTTGCCCTTTTAGGATTATAGAGAGAGCAAAACTTTTATAGAATTTTGAGTTTCTTAGTATGGTGATTGTGTTATACATCTTTCAAAGTGAAAAGGCGTTGAGGAATCAAGATATATGTTAGGAGTTCTATATAACCGCAAGCGCACGATATCGTTTCACAAACAGGTCGAACTCAGCGAACCGGGATCAAGTACTAGCTTAGTGTGAACCTATGTTTATTAGCTAAGTTGATCAAAAAGGGAGTTTGTACTAGCAATTGTCTAATGAAGATTAAATCACTACCACGATGAATAGGATCAATCAATCAAGATAAGGAATTTGGGATCGAACTACACCACTAGTATGGCACCTTCTTACAATAAGCTGTCCCTCCAGTGACTCTTGGTTCAACGTTAAATGGGTGACTTCAATAACGAACCCAATTCCTCTTTCAAGGTGATTGATACGTTCTAATATCACTCAAGACCTATTTTCATGACCTGAACATATTAGCATGCATTAAGCACGGGAAGTCGATTGCCCAATTGCACTACCCCCTTTTTTTCATGGGAATAATCGAGTCCCAACTTTCCGTTTTACTCAATCAAATAGATAAACAACTACTCTTTCAAGCAATTATCAAATTATAAACAATCAAGGGCGAAACCTAATATCCAAGCCAAGATTCATTGGGAAGGGGGACAATTCAATTGCAATAAATCAAAGTAGGGCTTCGCCCTACTCCAAATAAGGAATAATATACGCTACCATGTTTAAATAAACAAGTAACAACTCCATTGAAATCAAATTTAACTAATGAGAGAGAAGATAAAAAGGGAAGAGAAAACTTAGTCTCGATTGACAATGTGAAAGCGTAAAGTTGCAAGAATCACCAATGATCCGACAAGAAATTCGTTATCTACTCTTTATATCTACACTAGAACTATAATGTAAATTGCCAAAATTAGAATGATCGCCTATGTCTCTAAAACATCTCAAAACATTAGGGGATGAAGTTGAAGGAATACAAAGGGCCACGCTTATAAAAGAGGCTCCCCACATGTGGCACGGGCGTGCCAAAATGTGCCTTGGAAGTGGCTTTGCCGTGCTACATACCCCTTACACTCGAGAAAAGACCAAATCTGCCTCCCTTACATGCCCATGCCAATTTTTTGCCCTGAAATGGCATGCACATGCCATCCGAAATCTTTTCGTTCCAAACTCCATTCTCTTTCCTCAGTATTTGACCATTGTTTGGGTTTCAAAACATCCTACAAACACGCAAAAGCACATAAATACCAATACTTAGTCATCCTCATCAAATATAATCAAAATCCACCAAAAGGATAACTCTATGACAAAACTATAGTAAGATGAGTGGACTTGTTAGCTAGATAAAACGTTACAATTTAGACACTCATCAATATACTCAGTTAAAGAGTGTTTTTCTCAAATTGTGAAATTGAGGATTTATTTCATTAATCATTATGCCCCCTTTAAAACAAAACAAAAAGCATGCATAAGCTATAGGAGGTAGCTATATCTCTTTAAATACATCCAACCACGAGCCATTATTGATCATTATTGTTTTTAGTTGCACAATCACGTATACAATCTGTATTCTATCAGGCCGTCTGATATATCAAGCGAGTAATGGGCAAATAAAAAGCGGTACTGCGTAAGCAAAAATCAGTACTGGAGTGATACCGGGTGAGAAAAAAGTGATAATAGTTTTTGGGTTCTCATTAACAATTTTTGGATCACCATTACCAGTTTATAGGTTACAAACACTATCTACCTAATATATCAGACGGACTGATATGATATTTTGTGTCATGAATATATATACCTATGAAAATGAGTTTTGAATTCAGACTTGTGGTCCTGAAGTTAATGATGAACATTGCTAAAAAAACCATCATTCTATTAACTTTCACGCATTAATGATATTTCAAAATTTGCTAAATAATACTCATTTATCTCAATTGCAAAATAGTCAACTAGATATTTCTTTTAAAAAAATTATAAAAATATTTTATTTTAAGAAACATCAAAAAAAGATACCTTGTAGAAAAGTCTCTAAATTGTAAACTTATTATACTTTTTCAAAAATTACAAGTCAAAATTATCAAAAATGGATCTTAAATAGTCATAGGTTGGAGACGATCCAATTAGTTCCTTATTGTGAGAGGGAAGGGGTTACAAGTGGTACTGTAGGGACTGCATGCGAGTCCCCCCTACCTCTCACAAAATGTAACTGGACCTCTCTAATTACGTGGGATGATCCCAACTTTTCACCAATTGGTCAAATACCCATCGGGTAAAAGAACGAGAGAATTTCAAGGAGGGGAAGCAAAGTAATACTAGCATTATAGCCATTTGCTCATATTCACCACAATTGGTGAACACCTTGTTATATGGTTAGGTTTGAAATGAATGGTGTGTTCATTTCTCCATTTCAATTTAGTTCAAGTCAACGATTTACTTTTTATCTTATATATTACTATTCATTCAGTTCTCATTTGGTTCAAATATGTATATTTTCAAACAAAATGAAGACACGTTACACATCAGAAGATAAAGGGTTTGTTATTTACGTCTTGTTTTTGTTGGAACCCAATATTTTCCAACAAACTCCAGCAGACTCGACCAATCAGTAAAAAGTTCCAACAACCTCCAGCAAACAACAAAATAGTTCAGACACATTATAGTCTCAAAAACCAACAGTTCCAACAAATCACAACAACTTCCATCCACCAATAAAAAGTTTCAACAAACTCCAACAACCTCTAGCAATTTCTAACAAACCCTGACTTCAGCACCCAAAATTCCAGACGTAAAGAACAGACAGACCCAACGAATGTTCAAAAACTGAAAAGATCGAAAAAATATTTGCCCCCTAATTGAAAACAAAAAAAGAAAGAGAAGAAAAAGGGAGAGAGGGGGGGCCAAGTCCAGATGTTTTTTTATGAACGTGAGGAGCAGCAAGTCTCCATCCATCCATCCATCCATCCATCCATCCCAGGCAAGAGGCAACCCCTGAAGACAATGTCCTTCCCCATTTTCCCTCTCTTTCAAAATCTCTTCTTTACATATTGATTTTTGAATTCGCAGTGAGGCGCGCGTGGACAGGTGGCCAGTCCTTGTTAAGCTAATCAACCTCCCCCCACGGCCCCACCTTACTTTTTGCCTTTCCATTATTTCAAACATCCACCGTACGCCTTTCCCTTTCCCACTCTCTCATCCTCGACCGTGCATTTCACGCACCACTCTCCTCTCATTTCAATTCAATACACTTCCCATTCTCTTTCTCTCTCATCATCATCAACATTCAACAACAACAACAACAACAAGATACTGGTAGCAGACTACTCTCTCTCTCTCTCTCTCTCTCTCTCTCTCTCTCTCTCCAAATCTCTGCAGAGTTGTTGCCCAGTTCTTCCTTCTCTAATTTTCTTTTTTATTCTCTTTTTTTTTTTTTTGAAAATTAATTCGAAGATATTTTCATCATCATCATCAATATCAACATCACCATCAACAACAACAACAACAACCCACCTTCTTCAATCTATCTTTGTATTTCTTCTACATTTGTCTTTGCTTTTGTTGCTCGAAAGATTCAAAAGGGGGACTTTTTTTTTTGTTTTTTATTCGTTTTGAAATTCCGGGAGGTTCAAAAAGGTGAAACCCTAATTTGAATTTTGGGGGAAAAAAACAAAAAAAGGATGAATGTGATGGGGAGGCAAATGCAGAGGTCAGGTGCGACAGTTCACAATCAGCGTCAGTTCTCCGATAACATGATGGAAGCTCCTTCTAAATGGCTTCAAAACGCTACTCTTCCTCAGGTAGTTCTTTTTCCTTTTGCTTTTGCTTTTGTTCTTCATAATTCCTTAATTTGAAATGTTTTGTGTTAAATGTTGAATATGGATTGAATTTTGTGTGATAGGATTATGGGTTTAGCTATGGTGCTGGTGAAGGAGGAGGAGGAGCAGCAGCACCAGCAGATTCAAAGTGGAATAGGAACTCGCAGAAGGGTTTGAATTCGGGAGCTGAATGGTCATTGGATCCGCCATCGCCCTTGAATAGCTCTCGATCATCCAGTCTCCGGAGGACCGGCAATGATTCCGAATACAGCCCCGGCTTGCTTGATCTTAATTCCATTGATACTGAGCTCATTCCTGAGGTAAGATGATGTTTTTTTTGATAGAGTTTTATTGTGAATGCTGGAAAAAGGATTCTACTGGATTTGAGATATAGCAATGGTTCAATGGGTGAAAATTTAAAAAGTGAGCTAATGTTTGAAGTGTTGGGAATCAGAATTGGGCAAAGATGCAAAGAAGATGTTTAATGATGAGCCGCTAATATTCTTTTTGGAAATGTAATTTGACGGTAGGTGGAATTAAGGTGAGCCTTTAGAGGGAAGCTTGGTGGAGATTTAACCAAGATTGTATGGAGATTGTGGATTAAACGTATTTGGTTATAAAGAATTTTAGAACGTTGTTCTTTTTGGCTATTGGAATGACAAATGAGGAAGTGATGAGCTCCTTATAGTATCAAGACGTTATTGTTGAAGTAGGGGCATATATATGGTAAATTTGAGTTTGTTCATTGCTAATAAATTCGACGGTATTTGGTATACAAACTTCGTAAATTTCGTGTGGAACTTCCATCAGCTATGTATGAAACCATACTTCTCATTTCGTAAAGGATTTCCAAATCAGGATTGAGGACTCACCAAAAAGTTATGTAGTAAGCACTTATACCACTTCCATTAGTAGAAGCTGCTGATATAATCTGGTTCATTATCATCCAATAAGCTTCTATTAAATTATATAGAAGTTACTATGAACCAACATAGTTGTTCATAAGGCTCAGAGTAGTGTTGTTATTCTGCATCTACACGCTGTCTATACATTCAAGTCTGTAACTCAGTGATGCTGAAAAGTTTAACTTGCACATTGCATTGACGTATTTGTTTGCTATGTTAATAGATGCCTGTTCGTAGCCTGTATGACGGACCTTCACTCAACCAATCTCTTCGGGGTAAGACCCTTGATGACTCAGAGCCAAATCTTGTTGCCAATAAAGCTGTGAACAGGACAAATTCTGTTGCGAAGATCAAAGTGGTGGTATGTCTTCTACACTTCTTTCCTGGAATTTTGTGTTACAAATGTGGATCTATTTTGCATAAAAAATGTTGGGTATAGTAAGACAAGCAAGGCAAATAGCAGTAAACTTTCAACATTAGGTCTGCAGTCAAAATTCTGGACTTGAGGATTATATCTTTTGACAAATTTAAAGAGGAAAAGGGGAAATGAAAAACTGATCTCTACTGCAAACACACACACATGCACACATCCATGCATCTTGTTGTGCAAATCATATGGATTTTCTTACTGATTTTTTGATTAAAGAGCATCAATTAAGATTTTATTGGTTATTAAATTTGATGCAGGTACGGAAGAGACCACTGAACAAAAAGGAGATGGCAAAGAAAGAGGATGACATTATAACCATAGAGCGAAATTCTAATGCTTTGACTGTCCATGAAACTAAACTTAAGGTGAGTACCCATAATAATGACATGTTTGTGGTTCAAAAGCAGAAAAATTCATAGCGAATTTCGTAGCACTTGGTGAGGATTAGTGAGGGGAAAATTTAACATGTAGGAAATGCATCCATTGTAGTCTCAATTTTACCTCTGAGATCGGGTGTTTGGTTGGAGCGCAATTCGCGCATCTTTTCGGGAGCGTCTATGCCCGTGGACTGCGTTTGGGATCGCATTGTGTACATGGCTTCTCCCTGGGCCAAAGCGGTTGGGGCTTTTAAGGGGGTCACCCTCACTGACATCCAAAGTCATTGGGGCGACTTGTAATTTTTCCTTAGAGGACTCCTTGTCCTCTTTCATTATAACTATACTTCTTCATTAACATAAATACGCTTCTCTTTATCACAATAAATTTTACCTCTGAGATCGCTCTTTGACAATTGAATGCAACAGTCAAGTGATGAGGCCCTCGGAGCGGATTTAAGAAATTATGTGATACTGTAACCTTTGCCTGATTTCTCTAATGCACTGTCTATTGGTCATTAAGCCTCTTTTCTTTTAAGATGGTAAAATACATTTTCTACTTATATCTTTCTCAGCAAGTGACAAATAATAAGTACAGAGTAAACAGACACGACACTGTAGTATACTCTTCTCTTGTGCAAAATGCAACAGTTATTGTTATTGACTCAAAATATAAATTTCTATCAGATATGGAGATCCAAGGACTTATTAACAAAAAATGCCACCCTCTGCAGCTTTTTGGTTTTGATGTTGCTTTTTCTCTGTGCTTGTGATTTGTCTCTTCTACTGTGAAATCTAATCATCAACTTTTTATAGGTGGATTTGACAGAATACGTGGAGAGGCATGAATTTGTTTTTGATGCGGTGTTGAATGAGTCTGTTTCAAATGATGAGGTAACCATAGAGTCTGATTTCTTCAGAAAATATTGTTTGCGTGATTCTGCTTGTTTTGATTTTCTATTCAATTCTGTGATTCACAGGTGTATTCTGAGACAGTGGAGCCAGTTGTTCCACTGATATTCCAAAAGACAAAAGCAACATGTTTTGCGTATGGTCAGACAGGCAAGTGAAATTATATGAAAATTCTGTATATGATGCTATTGGGAAGTGGAATTACGCTCCAAACATCTGTTGCATTACAGTGTGCTTTGTGTTTAACCATTTGAAATGATTGGTGGCTCAAGTATTTATTCAAAGCTGTTAATCTGCAAAAACTATTTCTCCCTTGGAAGTTGGAACCTTCTTGCTACAACCATTATGTAAAAGATTGTCAGAATCAGTTTGAAAGTTTTGATGCAAGTGGCAGAGATGGATATCTATGTTTTTTCATTCTCTGTGGATCCATTTCTCCCTTCACTCACATATTTGTTTTGATTAAGTAGTAGGCTTTATTATAGCTTAGCTTATCAATTCTTTCATCCTTCAACCAGACACTTGCAGCTTTTGGCCAAGGCAACCTTCTCCCTTTCCTTGGTTAGGTTGTTTCTGAAGATACAGGTCATATGACAATGATAATTCTTGGCTCCGATTTCGCTGTTAGCATTTAAAATGAGCCAGGCCCGCATCCTCATAATTTTCAGTGTTAAATGGTGTACCCTTACGCTTAGCATCCTAGGATCTCAATCTTGATTCTTGAACCTCTTTACAAAATATGCATTTGACCTTTGATGATATTGAATTCATTGGTTGGATTTTCTGAAGGCTGTTCAGCCTTAAGTGATTGATATTATGCATCTTGCATATGTCGTATTGCTGCAAGCGGACTACATTCTTGCTATCAAATATCTTGAAATTTTTTTCGAATCTCAAGTTGGTTACTTCTTTTGTAGGGAGTGGAAAGACTTACACTATGCAGCCACTGCCCCTGAGAGCATCCCAAGATATCTTGCGATTAATGCATCATGCTTATAGAAACCAAGGATTTCAGTTGTTTGTCAGTTTCTTTGAAATATATGGCGGAAAGCTTTTTGATCTGTTGAACGATCGCAAGTAAGTTGTTTACTGGTGTAGCCTATGGTGGCCGTGTGGACTGGAAGGGCTGTTGTTTACTGTGTGTAGCCTATGGTGGTCGTGTTGGACTCGAAGGGCTTATGTAACATGTTCAATACCTCTGTGCAGGAGCTTATTCATGAGGGAAGATGGTAAAAAGCAGGTCTGCATTGTTGGCTTGCAAGAACACAAGGTCTACGATGCTGAAACAATAAGAGATCTAATTGAGAAAGGAAGTGCTACAAGGAGCACCGGTACAACTGGTGCAAATGAGGAGTCATCAAGATCACATGCCATACTTCAGCTTGTAATTAAGAAATCAGTTGATGGTAGTGATTCAAAGGCTCCTCGGGTTGTTGGCAAACTTTCATTTATAGACCTTGCAGGAAGTGAACGTGGAGCAGATACTACAGATAATGATAAGCAGACTAGGCAAGTAACATATTGCATAATTTTGTATAAATAAGCATATGGTGGACTTTTTCTTTATGATTTCTTGTGGCCAAGGAAGTAGTCGTAATGCATGGAAAACACTTGTGTTGTGGGGTATATTAGTCAGAAACACCCATTTAAAATCTAGACATATTATTATGCTTAAATTTGAAGCATATCTGATTAGTTCATGTAATGGTTTAACCAAAATAGTTCTTTGTCACTGCAGAATGGAAGGTGCTGAAATTAACAAGAGCCTACTTGCTTTGAAAGAATGTATAAGAGCTCTTGACAATGACCAGAATCACATTCCTTTTAGAGGGAGTAAGCTTACTGAAGTATTGCGGGATTCATTTGTTGGTAACTCCCGAACAGTCATGATATCATGCATTTCTCCAAGTTCAGGATCCTGTGAACATACTCTTAATACACTCAGATATGCTGACAGGTAATTCTTGGCTCCTATGTTGTAAAAGAAATAAAAAATTTCTATTAATATTGTAAGAATACTGCTTGATGAATATATATCCATATTCAGAGTCAAGAGTCTGTCTAAGGGAAACTCTTCGAAAAGGGATCTGTCATTGTCAACCACAAATCTTAAGGACTTAAATATGCAACCGTTAGGTTCTGGTTCAACACTATCATCAAACCTTGAGGACAGCAGAAGTGACGGTCTGAATGGAAGCGGCAGGTTTGGATGGTCCAGAGAATATGAAAGAGAAGCCTCTCCATCTCCCACTTTAGAACGTGTTCCCAGTGGAAGGGCAGATAACAATCTCGCGTCTGGATATTCAGATTATTACAGGGGACAAAAGGGTGGTGTAGTTGACATGTCGGTGGATGATTTTGATAATTCTGAAGATGTCTTTGAACAACAGATGCCTTCTTGGGCAAAGAATAAAAAGGCAGAGACCTACCAAATGCCAGCTGCAGAGAGCAGGATGAGGAAAAATGACTCTCAGGCCAAACCAAAAGATATTGCTGACTTCAGTGCAAATAATAATGCTAGTTCTGATGATGATCTTAATGCACTGCTGAAGGTAAGGAACTTTTGGTAGCCATGTAATGTTGATTGTTTAACCTGAATGATCCATGGTTAAAAAAAAGTTGATGTTCTTGATGTTAGGACGAGGAGGACCTGGTTGCTGCACACAGAAGGCTAGTGGAAGAGACTATAGAACTTGTTAGGGAGGTGTGTTGAATTCTATCAGCATAATGCTTCACTTTATCTGTTTTTACTTCAGTTATTAACCATGAGCTATACATATTTATGTCTATCTTGTGCAGGAGATGAATCTGTTGGCTGAAGCCGACCAACCCGGGAATCAGCTAGACGATTACATCTCCAAGTTGAACTCCATTCTCTCACAGAAGGCTGCAGGGATCCTGCAATTACAGACTCGTCTAGCCAACTTCAAGAGGCGCCTGAATGAGCATAATGTCTTAGTTTCTTCTGGACGATAAATCTCATCTATATGGCTTTACAAGATTTCATACAGAGTAGATATCATATCTCCGCACTGGGTTTGGCATCATATCTGATTGGATGTTTGCTGCACTAGGGCAGTTTCAGGCACCAAGTGCGTGCTAAGAGACCTGGACTTGGAAGGTCCAGGCACTTTAGGTTGTGATGATCCTTTTTTTCATACTATTGTCTGGGTGTCTAATTCACCCTATTGCATTTCAGGGCAATCATTTTCATCTGTAAGAGGCAGTCAACCATGGGAGTTGCCGTCCTAGCCACTCGCAGAAAAAGGAAAGAAAAAAAAAAAAAAAAAAAAAGAACAAATACCAGAAAGGGGAAAAAAGAAAAAAAAAAGAAAAAAAAAAAACTCCTGTGGGTAGTGAGTTATTATAGGATTGGAAGAACAATCTGCTGATTAGCACATACATTTGTAAAGTTTTACAGCTGTGTAATGTAATTCTATTCATGATCAAGGGACACAGCCCGTTTACCCGAATTGCCAGCTCTGGTAACCCAGCACAGTGAGTGTGCTTTGGACTTGGTGACTTCGCCTATCAATTTCAAATGCTTCTACTTGTTACCCTGATTTAATGCAAGAAAATTGGTGTTATTATGATAGAAAAGAGGGCATAATAGCCCATCTCTTAAACGTGACCCAAGTTTTGTATCCAGGTCTTTATGTCAGTTATAAAGGATGGTCAACCTATGATGCGGACCTAAGAGGGCAAGAGTACCCTAGATGTTGTAATTTGAACTAATTTAATTTAACTTCTCATATACTCCCTCTGTCTCAATAGGTTCTTTACGTTGGACTTTTCACGGTCTCCAATGTAACACTTTGATGGTGAATAATTGTAACTATATACTATAAGTAAAAATTATGAAATGATGATATCTTGAAAATACTACCTAATATGAATTTAATATAAGTATTTTTACCTTGTAAATCTTTATACTCCCTCCGTTTTTTTTTATATGACGTTTTAGATTTTCGTGTCCAAGTTTGACTATATAAATTGTGAAAAATTTACTTTGATTTACAATATAAAAAAATATTGGTTGGATTCGTATTGAAAAGTATTTTCATAATATGTACTTTTTATAATTTTTGGATACATATTTTTAGAGATATTGAAGGTCAACGTTCGATCTCGAAAAGCGAAAACGACAAATATAAAAAAACAGAGGGAGTATATTTTCATCAACTAATGGTCAAATTTTTTTATCTTTGACCTCAAAAAGTCCAACGTAAAAAATCTACTGAGACAGAGAAGTAAGTTTTTATGAAAAAAAAAAGATGGTTAACCAATGCATTATAGTATAGTTGGTGGATATCTTTACTATATACCCACAATGTATAATGATATGTGCTCAAATTTTAGCGTGGATTCTAATCAACTTATAACTTAATTATCAAAGCATCAAGGGATATCCTCCCTTCTTTACATATAATAATAATAATAATAATAATAAGAAGAAGAAGAAGAAAGATTTTTGCTCTCGCGAATTTATCAAAGGATGGTCTCTAAATAGAGTTGTTAAAGTGCAAGTTGATGCCAAATGAATACAAATACCACTACCTAATTTCTCGCCCTCACATTCTTTCTCTACCATCTCTCACTTTCTCTTAACACTTTAACTTCCAAGAAGTTGAAATTAGGTCAAAATTAGAAGTTTCAAATTGCAACTTCTGTTCTAGGCCTAATTTAATTTCTTAGAAGTTAAAAAAGCAGAGGAGATGGCAAAGAAAGAAGGGACAGTGACGGAGGAATCTGAGGGATGGAACATAGAAGTAGAAGTTTGACCAGAAGCAAACACTAAACATTCAAACATATATGACACAAAACATTAGCAAACAAAATCTCACATTTATCAATCGTGGAGTAATCCTACTAGTGCAATTCAAACATGATAAAAGGCTTAATGCCAAAAGCCTTTCACTCAACACTTGTCTCTTCAAATAATCATACAGATCATTCTATGTTTCTTAATTTTTTGCCAAACAACATTTGCCAAAGGCTATTAGACGTGTTGTCAACCACTCATCACAAAACTCTTTTGGGATAATGACCCAATGAAAAAAAGGCGGAATGACCTAATCACCTACCTCTTTAGTTACATGATCCCACTGTTGTATCAAAGCTATAAAACTGTGTTAGTAAAAAAAGATTTTTCTTTTTTTTAACACATTATAGCGCAATTGATGTTGAATAAACATCTTGTAAGATGGTCTGAATAATATATATTAGAACCTTTGCATGGATGTAGTTAACGATTAATATATAGGGTTTACCCCTATGGAGAAAAAAAAAAAAAAAAAAAAAACATCTTATGAGTCTCTTGTTAAAGAAAATAGAAATAGTGTATTGAGCTTATGAGCGTTGAAGTCAACAAAAAATCGTCTTTGTGAGTTGCTTAAACACGATTTGATATCAGGGAGCATACAAATAAAATTCTTCACCATTTGATTATAAAAACATTTAGCAATTGATCTAAATTAGTCAACGAATCAATTTTTCTAATCTTAATTTAGTGATTAAATTATGAATCGTGGAAGAACCATAGTAGTACAACACAAAGGACATGATAAAAGGGCTCAAAGCCAAAAAGCCTTTCATTAATTCAACACTTGTCCCTTCAATTAATCATACATATTACTACTACTCTATGTTTCTTAATTTGTGCTAAACAACATTAGCCAAAGCCATTAAACATTGTCCACTTGAGTCTTGACCTCTCATCACCAATACGTTAGGCTGTTGCTTTCATATAAAAGTGAAATTACATGCGTCGTAACACCAATCAATAAACACTGTATAAGACCACACCTATTACAAACCAAGAGGTTGCCACGTGAAATACTATGATATGATAATTTTCACAAAAAAAAAAAGTTTTGAATGCAGACAATTGCGAATGTTAGTTCTTTTTCAAAAGTTGTTTTTTTTTTCCCTGCCCTTTCAATTGTTAGATTTTTGGTGGCATTAAGCCCTAAAACCTACTCTTTTCGTTTCATAATATAGGGCCTCCTTTATATTTGTAAGTCAAAATTTATCTAGTTTAACCACTAATTTATTAAAAAAAATATATTAATTACCAATGCGAAGTTATATCACTAGATGATCTTTAAAAATACATTCATATGGTTATATTACTATAATTTTTTATAGTATATAACAAGAAATATTAAAAGTTAAATTGTGCTATATCAAAGATCGTGAAAAAGTCAGAAAGTCCTATAGGCCTATACTGTGAAACGTAGGGAGTATTTCTGTTTTTCTCTAAACTTATACATATACGGCTAAGAATTAGTGCTAAGATTATGTTTGGCAAAGCTAATTGTAACTATAGCTGTAAGTTGTAGTTGCGAGTGTCAGCATTTGCTGGGTGAAGCTTTCCTTTGATAATTTTCAGTTTTGGAGTTTTTGACCCCCTCACAAAAGTTGAAACTCTTGCAAAAGTTAGTTCATCAAAACATAGTTTTTGAGAATTATTCTTGGCCCCAAAAGCTAAAACTCTTTCAACAATTCTCAAAATTGCTTGTCATACATAGCCTAAATACGCTTTGAAAGACTTCCTTAATCACATATTTTTTACGGCTGACGATTAACGGCTACTTAACAAAACAGCTAATGTCTATCAAAACAACTATAGCTATTGCAACAACTAAGTTTACAAAATAGACCCATAGTATCTATTTTTGCATCCAATTACAG
This sequence comes from Mesembryanthemum crystallinum, assembly GCA_030267885.1. NCBI lineage: Eukaryota > Viridiplantae > Streptophyta > Magnoliopsida > Caryophyllales > Aizoaceae > Mesembryanthemum > Mesembryanthemum crystallinum. The sequence continues at coordinate 15,654 of BSSO01001259.1, forward strand.
AATTGAACTGAATTAAATAAAAGAAAAACAGGCCTTTGGCCCAACACACCAGCTGCCCCACATACATAGCTGGTCGGCTAGAACCTAGATGTCATGTTTTTTTTTTTTTTTTTCTTTTATCTTTATTTAGGGAGTATAAGCCTTTCTATTCACACTGGCTTAGGCCTACCATCCTCTTTCCCAAACACGCTTGGGCCCAACATTTGTAACCATCTGATTAGCCCTATAATCCTTGTGATTAATTAACTAAACACTCATCATTATCATTGTAAATTTATAATACTAAACCCAATTGCCTTGGCCTGCAAATTCATTTTGAAATTGAGTTTAGACGCAACCTTTCGACCTCATTTCACACTGTTGTGAAAAGTGCTATTACCGACTTACCGTATATTTATGAATATATTTATGTGGACTAAAAATATACACAATACACTCGTTTTCCAATCATACAAATAATATTCTCTACATGAAATTAGTCAATGCAGTAAGATAATGTTTAGCTGAACTCTATCGTGTTAAATAGGAGTGTATTGAACTAAATTAAAATTGATCGAATACTAACGTATCAAATGAAAAAGTAAGTTGTAATTTGAATTCCACTAAACTATTTGCAGTATAAGAACTACGAACTAGAGAAATGCTTAGGAGTGTGCAAAACTAAGGTGGCATCAATTTTCAGGATTAGTTTCCCACTTTTCCAAACCCCCCTGGAATATAATATCGCTAAGGGAAATTTACTTGACTCATTAGGTGACCAACTCACTAATATGAGTATTATAACAAGTAAATGGTAAATTTTTAACCTAGGTATTGTAAGAACCTAAAACAGCATTACGAAGAAATATCCGCAAATAAGGAACTTTACTAAGCAACGAGAGGTAAAACCATGAAATATCATTGGACCAACATCTAATCCAAAACCACCAATTGTTGGACATGAGTATTTTTCTTTTTCACAATGTCTAATCTAAAAGACTTTTTTTTTAACAATTCATAATCGAACAATTAATACTGATAAGTCATTAAACCTACCAAATCAGATACTTGATCCAAAAACCTGTTAATTTCGAGCCCACTGCAAATTTATCAAGGAATTGTCTGATTGTGTTAAAGCTTTAAATTTGTCCACAAACTTTTATGCCAATCTAGAAGCACTCTTCAAATCGAATTGAATTTAAATGATTTAAACTAAATCGAATGAATATATCAATGCCAGTTAAGTAGTTTAGTAGTTAAATATGGAATAACATTTAAACATTTAAATTGCATAGATAAAAAAAATGACTATTTTATCCTTGTTTTAAAAAATCGAACCTCCTTCTTCTTCTCCTCTCTCCATTTTCTCCAAATTGAAGTTAGGAAATTGTTGAAACCAAATTAAGCTAAGTTGGTGCCTAATAAAAAAAAAAAAAAATTGAGAAATCGAGTGTTCATATTATTTCTATTTTCATTTTTAGCCCTACACCTATCCCCAAAATATACTTCCACCCACATTCACAACATTTTTTTATCAAGTTACAAATTTTAGCATTTGAAAAAAAATAAAATAAACCTAGAATATAGTGATACTCTTCGCTCAAAAGGTGTTGTGGTTCTTTTTTTTTTTTTTTGTATTTTAAATTTTTGTAACAGTTAAGCATGTATAGGCTGAAAATCAACTCTAAATAATTATCTCTATGTATGTCTTCATCAGACATTGCAGTGTTTAATAGAAGAAGTCTAGTTACATGCATGATTCAAACGGAAATAGTTAATGAGAGTTCAATTAGAATGTTAGAATGGGTGTGAGTGTGTTAGGAGTATGAGAGTGTGTCAAGATAGAACAAGGTAATGTAGACATTTTCCTTTGTTAAGATGTTGTATCTATACTTGTTGATGGGTGTTGTATTTAACATTAATTTTTTTTTGGTTTCTTTTAAAAGGAGTACAGTGCATAATTGTACAGAGGGTATTTGGCAAAACAACTAGTTTTTGAAACACTCAGCTTTCAAATATTTTGTTAATTTTTTTTTTCAATTTACAGTGCTACATACAACTATTTTTTTTTTTTTTTTTTTTTTGAAGTTACAGATGTAGTAGCTTTCAACTTTACCTTACATATTTTTTAGCAATTTCAACTATTTACTCTAATTTAATTTATTTCTTCTTCTTTTTTTAGCATTTTACAACTACAAGTACAACTAATGTTGTCAACTATTTACTCTACTTTTTAGCAATTTCAACTAAAATCCTTGGGTGTGGATTTTAAAGGCAAATCCAACTAATATGAAAAGGATTGCCAATCCATATTTAAGAAAATATGCAAACTTTTTGAGTATATTGGCATTTTTGCCTATATAGAAGCATAACCAACCTTGCTATGGATAGGGTTGCTTGTCTCCGCTTTTCACTAAATCTTCAATTAATTTTACGAGAGAATCGAAATAAATAGACCGTAAATAAGTCAAATGAGATTTCACCGTAAAACTTATTGGTAATCGATAAAGTTATTACTGACCAAACTTATTACTATATGCTACTATACCCACTCTAATTTTATCAATTTGCAACATTCACATATAGAGGTTCTCCTAATATCTTTGTTCCTCTTTTGCTCTATCAAGTATCATCGTCCTCGTCTCTTAAGCCTCGTTCCCTTGATCCAAACACTCCCAAAATCTAATACATGTTGTGCTTGATCATTGATTCATTATATTAAAAGTTTCTTATTTTTTTATATTTTTCATTGATTTCTTCTTTTTTCTTTTTCTTTTTCTTTTTATTTTTGGTTTTTTTTTTCTTTTTTCTTTTTATTTTTATTTTTTGTGGAGTGGGTTAAACTTAGACGTGTGTTAACCATGTACATTAGTTTGGGAGTCACTAAATTGTTATTTTATTTCTTCGTTAATGGAAGATAGCTAAGATAAGCCATTACCAAGTCTGATGAGCCTCATAATTATGAGGCCACCAAATATTGCTCAAGTCACCATCATCCAAAAGCAATGGCCATTGGATCTCTCGTATTTTTTTAATATTTGTAAACAATGATGCACTCTATTTTGACATGAAAAATAAAGGCGCTTTTTTTTTTTTTTTTTCCTAGGTACAAAGGTATTTTAGGACTTTTCCCCTCCACTCATTCACGCAGTTTTCAGTTTAGTTTAATTATAATTATTTCTATTCAGTTCAATCATAATATTTTCTATCCAATTTATTAAGTTGAAGAATACACCCTTGCTTTTAGCTTGTACCTAGATAGTATAATTATAGTATCAACATTTTTTAACACGGGATCATATAAAAATTTAGATTTGTAAAAGTTTAATTTGATCATCAACTTATCATATATCTAGGGTCAACAAAATATTTGTTTTAATCCTCAAGATTAAGATTTAGCAACAAATCAAACAATAGTCTAATTACTGGATTTTTTATTTTTTTGGTATATGACATCATAATACCATTGTAATATGCTCCTTATATTACATAAATAATCCAGCAAAGATTGCAAGAAGATAAGTAGGTCAAGATATGAATAGAAATAAAGGAGAATATTTGAGCTAGAAAGACAAGAATAGCAGGTAAGGTGGTTATGCATCCTGCTAGATTTATTCTTTTCTTAGAAACTTATGTTTCAAATTAATTAATTAATTATATAATTTGCACTTTAATTAATTAATTATTTTCTTAATAAGAGTCATGTTCATGTATGATGCAATAATTAATATTTAATGTGACACCCTTGCTGATTTGGGTAAAACAGGATCTAACTTTACTTAAAGTGGAAACTTTAATTGGATATAATTATAGCTAGCGTAAAAGGTGCAAACTTTGCAGTTTGCAAACGCATCTTTGAGATTCCAGTAGCATTAATAATTACAGTACTCCTTAAGTTACTACTGTACTACCATATTAATGAAAGTATATGACCTCACCTGTGACAAAATTCTGTTTGTAGGTAAAAGAAAAGAACTGTAGTACTACTAATTAAGGTTACCCGATTTAGTCAAACATGGAGTAAATAAAATTTTACTCAATATAAATTACAAAGTACTGTAATAATACCCTTTCTCCATGTCGGCAGCTCCAATAAGAAAATCTGTCTAAAGAAATAAAATACTCTACTAAACAATTAGTCAAGTATGCTTTAGGCCATGTTCGGCAAAATTAACTGTTGCAGTAGTGTAACTGTAGCTGTTTTGATATCCATCAGCTGTTTTAGTAGCTGTATTGTTCGGCAATATTAGCTGTTAAAATTAATTAGCTAGTGGTTCACTGTATAAAACATTGTAAATGCTACCTCAACTACTATCAGCTAACTCAAAAGAAACTAGCTTTTATGAAACTCTACCCCAACCGCTAACCACTATTTTGAAACACTATCTTACCAAATACCTAGAATTGCAATAGTACGTAATAGTTAGACTTAGCCAACGCATCAAACTTTACATGAAACTTTGTTGCTGAACACGGCCTTAGAAGAATGTGGCCAAGTATTTACTTCTTCAGTTTTTATTTTTTTCATGTTGACAAAAAACATATCCGAGTAGTATATGTTAGAACTTTAGTTTTATTTGAAATTCGATTAATTGTCATATGTATATTGCATAATGTTGGTTTATGTGGGGATGTTTATAATCCATGCTTAACGCTCAAAGTTATTGATCGAAATTGTTGAACAATATCGTGTAATGATATAATCAAAATACATATTTCTTTCCAGTACATAATTGGATAATAAAATGGCAGGGTGTGTTCATCTCAACAGATAATGTGCTAATAAATTGAATTGAAATGAACTAAAAGAACGATAATACATACATAAGAGAAAACGTAAGTTACAAAACTTAACTAAATTGAAATGAGGTAAGTTGAAATAAACACACTCTTAAAGAGTAAAGTAAAAAAGTGAAGATGATGGTAGGTGATAAAAATGTGATGGCCTGGAGATGCGGGATAAGAAGAGTTATGAAAGGTATATAACTCTGCCATCTAGGATAATATATTTCCCTTATAAAGCTTAGTTTCTTTTTTATGTCTACCACATTTCACATTGCACTTCATTCAACCGATTTTTTTTTACCATTAAAACCTTTGTTTTCATCCATTGGAGTCGTAAAAACAGCACAATACAATTACATACAATAAAAAACGAGAGAGTCAAATTTGAAACCTTACATGCTCAGGGTTTTTTAAACATTTTCATTACCCTCTAAATGATCTTCCAATCTTAAGTTCCTGCCCCTTAATGATGAGTATTAAATTAAAAGGCCTAATTTACAAATAAAAGCTCGTGCAGTAATTATGGGAAGAAAACAAAATGCTCGTGTATCGCGCAGGGTTATATATTTAATAAAAAATAACCTTGGATGCATGCTTCGGTGGCAAAGCTAGAGGACAGAACGTGGACCAATGAGAGATCGACAACGCATAACCTGTGGCTCAAAACCCAAGATACAGATTTCGATTCTCAAACGACCAAATCTAAAGTCACTGTTCCCGCTCTCATTTCTTTGAGTGGGGCCCACATCATTTTGTTTGTTTTCATGTGGGCAAAAATATCTCAAATACGCCTCCCCCACGCCCCGCCACAAGAGCGTGTGGCCGACTTTCCCTTTGTTTCTCTTCCTATTTATCAATTTATTTTTTTATTTTTTTTATTTTTTTTTTTAACTGTAAATAGCACATGGTATGGTATCACGTGTTACCAACAAGTGAAACAACCATGGACAAAGGAGTAGTGTGTTGTGTGAATGGTTGAGTAACATATTCTGTCAAAACTCACTCGTTCATAAATATCTTTATCAATATCAAATTAACGTTGGTTCAATATATGAATTCACTATACTCGACTTGTTAGTATCATGATTGTTTTAATACTTCATACGTGGTTTTTTTGAAACTACCCTACTTTTCAACAGGAATATTCCAATAAAGTATATTTGTAAGTTGTTAATTTTGAACATATATTTGTAAGTTTTTATTAATAATCATATATTTTGAACGGTTAATGGTCAGGATTTATGAACTCTGACTACTAATTTTCCGTTTGTGAATGTCAAATCCGTATAGAGTAGTTAGTTAGCATATCTAGTTAAGACTTTGTTCATTTAATCGTTCTCATCTTATAACTAGTTTAATTTCAATTCAATACCATTTAAAATAACTTGCACTTTTTCAAATAAAAGTTTGTCCATAGCAACTGCAGGGGAGACAAGAAACAAACACAGCAAATTGACTGAACGCATTCAACAATTGCTTTCTCCAAAACATAACAACCTATGGTTATAAGAATTCTAAACCAAGAAAAATCATTTTGAAAGGGAATTGAGTAGTCATATAAGAAAAAGATTTTTTTCCCCTCCACTTATATGATACCACGATATAAAGTATTGACACAGATAATGTGAATCAATTATAAGGATCTCACAATCCAGAAAATAAAAACTCCGAATTTGAGCCATGTGAATGGGACAACACGCACGAGTCACTGAGTCAGTAGACTTTTCCTTAATGAGAACTAACTACTAAAAAATTAAACTTTATCACTTGAACAAAAATAGTCATAAATCTTACAATCAACGGACATTGATATTTGTATTACTCTATTAAAAACAGAGCGAGCTTTGCAAGGACCTAGTGTATAATACTCCCTTCGTTCTCTAAAGAAGGTGACAATTTGTAATCCCCAACTCACATACATGTGAGTTGCGGATTACAAATCGTCACCTTGTTTGTAGAACGGAGGGAGTATATATTAGCTTGATTACATTTTTTTAGGTATATATAGGTGGAATTTCTTAAGATAACTTTTTTTTAGAAAACAAGATGATATTAACTTCTTTTTTTTTTTTCATAATAAAAGGAGTAATTTTCCATGACTGTTGGAGTGACTTGTTTGATGTATACTACTCCATCCGTCACTATTTAAACTTGTCGTTTTCCACTTTGGTCCCTACTAAAATAAACTTGTCATTTCCTTTTCAGGCCTTAAAAATCTGAGTTATGTGATAAAAATACCCTCCTTATTTACATATTTGCCTCCATCTCTTTCTTGCTTCATTTTCACTTTTTAAGGGTTAGAGAGTCTTTTTAATTATGTCTTGATATGTGTGCAAAAAGTAAGTGACAAGTATAAATAGAGATGGAGGGAATAATATAATACACCATCTATATAAGTTTTTGTGGGAAAAAAATAAAACTTCCTCCACTTTTTAGAGAAGGTTATAGTTTTTCTTTTGGGTGAAGTCTAAATAAAGTTTACACTTATATTTTTGATAACAATTTACCCTTCAAATTAACTACATGTCCACTTGATCTACTTTCTCTCTCCATCACATGTAACAATCAAGCTATTTTAAAAAGTCAAAAAAGTAATGTTGTTTTGATAACTTCCTCAATTCTTAAGAATTGTGCTCAATAGCAACTGTAACCGGCATTATACAAATTTCCAAATGAGACACATCATATCATTTTTTTTCTTTTTTTGGTGAGATATACCAAAAACTCACCTTCTTTCTGTAAAAACTTAACCTTTTTTAATTCCAAAAACTCACCGTTTTATTGCAAAAGTTAAAAGTATTATTTGTTAATTAATAATAATAAAAAATTCAAACTTACCCTTTTTTTTTAGTAAAAACTCGCAATTTTATTACACAAACTCATTATTTTTACGTCTCGTCATCTGTATTGGTTGATACTCCCTGCGCACTTTTCAAATGTTTACAAATCACCAAAAATTAAGTACTTTTCAAATGTTTACAAACCAAATTTTACACACACTCCTTTCTACAATATCCTCCACTATCTAGCTACTTTAAACAATAAAAAAATTAACTACTATCAATCAACTTTAATAAAAATTAATTTCTTATTCCCTTCTTTTTCTCTCTCTACCCACAATCAACGGACATTGATATTTGTATTACTCTATTAAAAACAGAGTAAGCTTTGCAAGTACCTAGTGTATAATACTCCCTCCGTTCTATAAAGAAGGTGACGCTTTGTAATCCGCAACTCACATGTATGTGAGTTGCGGATTACAAAGCGTCACCTTTTTTGTAAAACGTAGGGAGTATATATTAGCTTGATTACTTTTTTTTTTTTTATGTATATATAGGTGGAATTTCTTAAGAGAACTTTTTTTTAGAAAACAAGATGATATTAACTTTTTTCTCATAATAAAAGGAGTAATTTTCCATGACTGTTGGAGTGACTTGTTTGATGTATACTATTCCCTCCGTCACTATTTAAACTTGTCGTTTTTTTCTTTGGTCCCTACTAAAATAAACTTGTCATTTCCTTTTCAGGCCTTAAAATCTGAGTTATGTGATAAAAATACCCTCCTTATTTTCATATTTGCCTCCATCTATTTCTTGCTTTATTTTCACTTTTTAAGGGTTAGAGAGTCTTTTTAATTATGTCTTGATATATGTGCAAAAAGTAAGTGACAAGTATAAATAAAGATGGAGGGAATAATATAATGCACCATCTATGTAAGTTTTTGTGGGAAAATAAAGCAAGAAAGAGATGGACGGTATGTTCCCCAGGTAGTTGCCGGTTACCTGAGGAATGGCCTAATTACAGGTCGGTAACCCGACCTTTACCTAATATCGATGCGGTATCCTAATGTTTGATGTAATATCACATCGGTTACCTCCGGTCGGTTTCCGATGAACGGAAAATGACGTGGCATTATTTTTGGATAGATCACGTGGGATTTTGAATATTTAGGACAGTTTTGCCCATTTAAACACTTTTCCCCTTATAATTTGGTTTCCTTGGATTAAAGTAGTTGATTAAGAATATAAATTTACCCTCCTCCCAATTTTTTCTAGATCTTTAATTTATTTGAGCTAAAATAAATCTGTATTTTTTTTTTTTTGAGGGAAAATAAATCTGATTTTTTGGAAGCAATTAAAAAGATGAATTTTACCCCATAAACCTCTGCCCTTCTGCCATATTTCTAACGGCTAATGGGCAACGGCTAGTAGCAGCAGCAGTATAAAAAGAGTGGGTGTGATTGATAAAAAATCACAAGGCACAAAACCACTTTCAAAAAAACACAAAAATATCACAAAATAGCATAAAAAGAGTGGGTGTGGTTGATGAAAAATCACAAGGCACAAAACCACTT
>BSSO01001260.1:0-24767 GCA_030267885.1 Mesembryanthemum crystallinum
CGCACGGCCTCGGGTATTCCACGAATAAATTCGTGTAGGTGCTCCCCAGAAGGCTTGAACCCGTGACCTGGTGTATAAGCCAAAGCTTGTTTACCAGTGGGCCAACACCTCTTGGGTTGAATTAGTCTATAATTATGTGATGCTATTATCATTATCATCACATTAAGGAAGGGATCTCCTTGATTTAAGGCTTTTTCTTAAGTATAATATGATATTGATAATCTATGAGATAAAAATGTGGGACCTCTTGATGTCACCACTATGGTAGACCTTATAATGTGACAAATGAAGTTGCCAAGAGAATGTGATGTTTGTTCCCTCTATTTCAAGCAAATGGCTAATGACGCCAAGCGTGTTAATTGCTAATTATTTAATCCATAATAGCTCTTGATTGAACTTATTAGATGGTGAGTTTGTATTATATCACATGGACCCGCAATGGATTAAATTTGGTGAGAATTTACTTTGCATAAGCTCGATTTGATGTGTGACGTGAATTCAAGGGAAGGTAAACCAAATATGACTTGATAGTATTGGGATAATTTTTTCACTTAATTCTAGCTCGTACGATTAGAATAGGCTCCTCAAAATCGTGTTTATTTCACTCCATATCCTAGCATATATAAAAAAAAATAGGAATAGAGTAAATATAGATTACATATTTACAACTATAGCAAGTAAAAATTGATCAGATATGAACTCCGTATGATCTTTATAAAATTCGCTTCCAAAATTTTACATCTGGATTAAGTAGGTCAACATATTTTTTAAATTAAATAGATTAAGGTTGATATTTCAATCCCAAAGTACTTTTATGCTATTTGTAGTTTTTCTGTTTAAGTCACATTTAACATAGTAGAGTACAATTCATACTACAAGTTAATGAAGAAAATGAAATTTCTTCTCCAATCATGTGTAAACTGAAGTGACTAATGCAAATTTTAAGTTCATTTCCTTCTTCCTTTTCACATGTTCTTATGTGATAGTAATTTGAAAGATGATGGTAAAAAGGTTTAGATTAATTAATAACCCGATTATTATATACTCCATCTAAATAGGTTAAAATTAAATTCAAAAGGTCACTTCTTATATGACTTTTTATGCAAGAAGGAAGGCCTCAAATGCCCAATTCCCCATTTGAAGTAAAGATGGGAACTTTTTATTTTTTTTTTTGGCTCAAAATTAAAGATGGGAACTTGGGAAAAAACATAATGAATCTTATCAAATGGACAATTTGATTGAAACTTCAACCGACAGCCATTGCAGATTATGAGCAAAACTCAAAACCATGCACATGACCGCATGTCTTAACTTTAGTCTTACTTGCCATCATAACTTCATAAATAACCTTATCTTAAATAAAGTTGATAAATAAAGATAAAAAGCTCATTTATTTGCTAGTAGTACTATGTTAGAGAAGATAAGGGACCAAAAAAAAAAAAAAAGAGCACAGTTTTTTTCATACAAAGTTGTGGTCTTCTGGACTTGTAGTGCAAATGATCAGGACATCAGTAATGGAAGTAAGAAAGTGCAATTTTCATCTGCACAGAATCAAAGCTGTTTTGCTGATACAATGATGCTGTAACTTGCTAATATCAATAATCAAGCAGTACTGCATTTTGTTTTCTATTATCAAGAAACCATCATAGATGAGAAAGCACGGCACGGCAACCTTGTATCTATTTCATCTTGGCCTCTGTAAATAGAACATGGCGATTAACTCGAGGGTCGTATTTTCGGAACTCGAGCTTCTCCGTAAGCTTCTTGGGGTTCTTCTTTGTCACGTAGAAAAATCCAGTACCAGCAGAAGAAACGAGCCTGATAAATATTGAACCAGCCTTTTTCTTAGCGCTCCCCATTCTTCAATTTAGACACAAGGAGCCGAAACCCTGCAAAAGGAGAATGCTGCAGGGAATTAAGATTCAATAATTGTTCTCTAAGTCAATGTTAACAAAAACCTCTGTATGTCAAACACTCATACAGTCAGACTCATCGAGCCAAGAAATGAGCAAAGTTGAACTTGAAAATGTAGGTAATCAGTACAAGATATCTGAGTTAGACATTAAAGAGAAGTTTTAACAAAGGAGTATCTCATAAAGACGTCAGAAAACTTCTAATTTGAAGAAGAATTGTAGTCTCTCACTACACAAAGAAGGATCACTTCAAAGTTCCAACAAACGAAACAGATATGAAAGTTGAGGTTTCCACAGCAGACCATTCAGTAATTCAGATTAGTGAGGACAAAAATGCATGCAGTATAAGCAATATACCTATATAGATTTCTTCATCTTTCTTCTTTCTTTCTTCCTCGGGATAGGGGCAATTGATAAAGGCAGAGTGAAGATAATGTTATGATCAGCTCTAAGAAAATGACACAAGATGAAATAAAGAGGGGATGAAGATACTAATAGATGATGGGAATTGGGAAGTGTTGGCGTGGAGAAGAGAGAGAGAGAGAGATGCACTAGCATGTGATCATGGGTAACTCGTCCAACCTTTTAGTGCCACGAGATATAATTCATCGGGGGATTTATTTAAGGGAAGGCCACCTTAGCAGCCGTAAGATCTAACACCTTGGGTTCAGCCACCTCACTCATCTTGAAGCTCAGACCTCACATCCACAAAAAAGATATAATCCTATTCTAGCTGCCTCATGGTCAAGCTACAGGGTTCAAGTAAACACTTCTATCTAGCCACCTGGTTCTTTATGAACCATTGTTCATACTCTCTAGCCACCACAAGACCTGAGATTTACGTCTAAAGAAAGTCATGTTCCTCTCCCAGTTCATCACAACAAACCCATTTCCACTCAGATTAACAATTACCAAACAATCCAAAAGAGGATCCAAACTGCATACTATGAAATACTTCAAACTTGGTAATGACCATATAGTTTGTCGGGGCCGCACAAAAAATTAACAAGGCATGTCATATTCCAATATTGCATCCATCATCCCCCCTACTAAGACCATTCACATCCCAAGAAACATTTGGGAAAGCACATTTCAAGTTGGCCAATCAATTCTCATATGCCCGTGTTCCATATCCATTCCACACCCAATCTCTTTTTATTCTGCATTATCTTGGCAACTCCATTGTCTTCCTTTCCAAAGTTAAAAACCTTTTTGGAGATAGCAACAAGACACCTATGCCCATGCTTATCTTCAAGGGTGAACTAGAGCGCAGTTATGTTAATCAATATCATTGAGACAGTGACAGGCTGCTTTAAGATGTGTTTGGACTCATCTTAATCAGACAGAGATCCCGTGCCAGTGTTAGACTCACACAAAATTACTATCCAACCCATTTTCCCACCGCAAACAATAAGCACCTAAAATGATCACTCCTCCGTAAGACAATATATATAGCACCAATCAAGTCTAGAAAACAATTTGTCTCAGAACTAAAGCCAAACAACTGACTGAATCCAAATCAAATAAAACTGATTCACAAGCCATAAACTCGAGGCAGTACTAACAATGTCAAATTAAATGCTCAAAGTTACTAACATGGTCAAATGCAAGTAACATCAAATACCAAAACTTGCTTAGAAATGAAAAGAAGAAGCTGCTTATAAGACTAGCAGAACAAAATAATACTAGGTTCAATACAGGAATGAAGTCAACTACTGAATCACTGATAATGCTCAACCAAATTTCCATCAGTGAAGGCATTATAGCCCCTAAAACATCATTTCAACGATACATGAAATAAACTTAAAACATATCAAAAACGACGAAACGAGGTTTAATTAGAAACACATGGTATTACTATTACCTTCAATGTCGACACGAAATCGGCCCCAAATCACGAAATTTCGACGCGCTTCACCTAAAAGTGGATTGAGTAGATATATTAGTATCAAATATAAGCAATCATTCATGAAATTAACAAAATCAGGATTTATACAAGTAAATAGCCCGAAAACTATAGCGAGACAGACAGAGAGAGAGAGAGAGAGAGAGAGAGAGAGAGAGGGAGCATAAGAGATGGAGAGAGAGAGAGAGATTGAGTACCTGGAAACAAAAATAGACAGAGTAGCAGTAGCTCGGAGAGGCGGAGGAAGCGGCGGCGGTGCGGCGGCGAATGGTGGCGTTGCTGGTGGTCGATTCAAGTAGGGTTAAGATGTTTGTGAGAAGAGGGCGATAGGGGAGAGTATAAAACCAGGGTTCTAAAACCCCGAGTTTTTTCTATTATTCATTTATTTTTGCAAAATTCGAACTTTCATTACAGTAATTAATTTAAAATTGTGGATAATTATTTTCCACAAAAAAAAAAGTACTTGAATTTTCCAATGAATACCTTAAAAAAAAGAAGAAAAAAAAATTACAAGCTCTCTTAAAACAAGGAATAATACATGCTTCTTTATTAGATTAAATTGGCACACTTATAATTTTGGATGATGAAATTAGGTAAATGGAGAGGATCCCGACTCACATCCCTAGAAATATTTTAAATGTAAGAATGTGGGAACTTCTTTATTGCGCTATGTTGATCACCTCAAGAGTCGAGACAATCGCCCTTAACATCTTGTGCACCATATTAATTGAATTGTCATAACGAGTTTAAATATCACTGTTTTTTTATTCCATCACCATTGCGTCTCATTCATTATGTACAGAGTAAATGAGAATTTTGCAACTAAAAACTTGAAAAATAATGGTTAAACGTCCAACAAATAATGTTAATATGCAATACTGCATCATATCACAAAAGAAAGGGTGTAGCATAAATTTAGGTGGGAATTGTGCACATGCATCAAGATACACTAATTTTCAAAGTACTAATGATGATCCAAAATCGAAAAATGCGCTCTTTATTATGTTACTTACTACATTATATATAGAGAGATAAATCAAATTCAGCAAAATATTTAAGCATATGGGCAGCAACCAATCTTTTACAATTCTGTTGGTGCCATAATTCGTTTGTTAAATATATAGTAGTATCTAAATCAAAGTTAATAAATCCAATTTCCACAATACAGGGCCCTTAACCACCTAGCCTCGACCACCCATTGCTTAATCAAAAAATATCTCCTATCTTTCGTTTACCGGACGCTCACACCGGCCCATACAAGCCTCATCCCCTAGGCCATTGTATGAGAAGTAGTCATGGGAGGACACAATAGCACCATCACTTGGGCAAATCAATGGGGGGATGGGGATGCGCCGAGTAAGCCTTGAACCCCTGACCTTTAGCTTCTTCAACACCTTATAACCCAAGTGATGAGCCATTGTGCCACGACCCGAGGGTATCTCCTATCTTATATCTCTTTAAAACTCATATCCTCCACCCCAAATTGATATATTGAGATTGGTAAGTTAATCAATATTCACATGCAATGATTGGTTTATTGTTAATTTCATTGTTTTCTTTAGGTTTCAATGTTTCATAATTAGGTTAAATAATATTCCCTTTGTGTCAACGATCCATACCACTTGTCAAACAATTATAGTTCCTGCAAATAGGATAGGAAATCCCTAAAACGACACGACAAGTTATTACGTTACATACACGACGCGAAGTTACTAAGAGAAACACGAACATGACACGACACAAACACGTTTAATTCGATCCCAACATGATTTGACCAGTTTGTCTATGAATGCAATCATCCACCTATTTGAACAAGTTTTGACACATTGTAAGGCTGAACCAAAACATAACATGGACATGACATGATAATATATTTTGCCAACTCCACCCATGTCGACGAATCTGACAAATTCAAATAGAAGCATACCATATAAAATTCTACTTACATTTTGATCCAACCAAAAAAATCACTTTAGCACAAAAATTCCAAAAGTAGTACAAGAACAATCAACCTCCATGAAAAAAGAGAAAAGAAGAAAAGAACACTAGAACAGTCCACTCCACTATTTTCATGGCATGCTAATTGGCATCAAAGTAGGCCGATTTTTTACCCGTGTGCTGTGGTTGGCACTGTTACAAAAACAAAGATAGATAATAAGGGGTACCTGCAACTGCAATAGTAACCCCAATATCCCTATAAAATCACCCCTCTCCCTTCTCACGCCTTTTTGAAACTCCTCTTTTCTTTAATCTCACCTGCCATTTGTCTCAAAAATTCTCTCTCCACTCTCTCTTTGTTGCACTCTGCACTCAACTACTAACCCCACTCTCAATCTGATCAACGTCTGAGAATTCCCCAGTTCTTCCTGATAGATTTCTGGGTAAGTAGAAGTTCGCAAATTCTTTGCGTTTTTCACTGATTTGGTGCTAAATTGTTGTTTTTGAGTACCCAGATCCGTTGTTTATGGTTCTAATTACAAAACCCATTTTCAAAATTTGTTGGGCAAACAAGCACGAAGAATGGTTTATAATTGTTAGTGACTTGAGGACTAGGGTTTGCTTTCAAATTTCAAGTTGATGCTCTCTTGTTTATGTAATCAATCAAACAGCTTGTGTTTTGATTAAACCCAGAAAAGGAAGGTGTAAAAGAGAAATCTTGATGCTACTTTGTTCATCTTTTCTTATGATTTCTTTTGATAGTGATACTTTTATCTGATATACTNAAAAAAAAAAACACCAGGAAGAAAAGGTTTATGGCTTTAATGGTACAGGGGAAGTTTGTAGATTTCTGGCTACCACCAGCACGTGAGCAACATATAAGAGTATAAGACAATAGATTCCGATTTCCAATTTTTTTGCTAATTTAATTGCTATACTTTTTTTTTTTTTTTGGATTATTTTTCTGCATTTTAGTTTTAAAAAGAAAAGTACAAAGCCAAATGAGCTGTGTGTTAAGCCACCATGTTCATCACTCATAATCTTCCTCATACATATTCTCTCTAAAAGTTTCCTAAGATCTAAATTATAGATATTGTTCTCTATTCCTTTCAATCACCCTGTATGAAGTTGCTGTTGGGTAAAAAATAATTACCCAGAAAAAGAAAAAAGTTGATACAGGGTAATTTGTGCTTGCTTGCTACTGCAGCTTAGGTTTTTAGCTGCATTTATCAGTATGTGATTTCTGGTGCCTCTTGTGGCTATGTTAGCTAAGCTATTTGTGAAATTTGTAGTTAATCTATGATATTGCTTTCTTGATTTATTGTGTTATGTGGTAAATATTTTCTCTTTAATGATCAATTGTTCTATTCTTTTTCTTGCAGGAAGTCTATTCATTGGTAGTTTCCATATTGTTTACAAATACAGGGATAGGGGTAGAAACAGCATGTTCTGGTTCTGTTCTTCAATAGACGTATTCCGAAATATCATTTCTTTGAACTTGTATTGTAAGGTTATCTTGTAAATTTTCTCCCTTTCCAATAGGCCTTACATTTTTCAATCAACTGGTTTGTTTCGTCTATCTCTCCATGGGTTCCAATCACTGTGCCGTTGTCCCCTGGTTCTGGTACATCATCATCTGATTTTCGCGAATCACCAGAATTAGCTCAGAAATTGTAGTTTCTCTGTAACTTCCTTCATTTTTCGTATCTTCTCTTTGCTTTCCGTATCAGCCCATTTGGTGTAATTTTCTTTTCTCAAGTCTGCGGTATTCACCGTCTTCGTTGGCTGCCGTTGTGAATTGTGCGGATTGAGGGTTTATTTGAAAGGGTTTAGTAGTAGTTATGGTGTGCCAAGGATCAAGTCAAACAAGATTTCGGGCGTTGAAACATGAGAATGGAATTGCAGGAAAATCAACCATTATAGTTAGAGTTATAGCTTGCTTTCAACCTTTGCCGGATTGCCAGGTTCGTGCTAATAACTTTATCTTACTTTCAACTCCTTTTCTTTGCTCTCTTTTGAAGCACGGCATGGTACTTCATTTATGCTATGTGATTTACTATATTAATGTAAAATGTAATCAAAGATGTTCTCTCCTCATATGATGATCAATGAGGGTCCTTGCTAATGCAATTTTATCCTGGTTGTTTTGCAGGCTGAGTACTTCCGTCATTTGCTTAAACCTGTTACGTAGATTGGATTTTCACTAGCGTTTTTTTTTTATTGTGCTGGTTATTTCTTTTTTTATCTTTCTATATTCTAATCTTGAAGGAGGCACTGAATATATCAGATTGATAATATTGGTGAGTCCGGTTTTTTTTTTTTTTTTTTNTCAGCTTCTTATTGCTAAAAGCAACCATTTCGCTTGCTTACGTGTTCAAATTGCTCTCCTTTTCAGAGGTGATTGTTTCGCTTAATGGTTGAGACGAGCGGTTCTCAGCTTCATCAGCAGCGATCCCATTGGGAATCATCCGCTTTCGGAGACTGCATGATTGCACCTATTGAGTACAGGCAACACGAGTTTTTGCCTGCTTCTATAAACCCGTGCAGGGTATCAGCAAACTTGGGTTTAAATGGGTTGGGATTTCCCCAGTTTCCTGAAAGAGGCCATATGAACGGAACTAATGGCCTGATAGGAAAATCTATACCCCACACTCAGACCCCGCTTCTTGGTCTGAATGGGTATGTTGAAGAACAGACTAATCTATTCCAACCGCGACCTGATGTTCAAGTATCTACATACGAAACACCTTGTCCTCAACAGAAGAGGTTTCTCATCTTTGATCAGTCTGAAAAGGAAACGAGGCTAATCTTTAGCTCTCTATCTCCTCGTGTGCAGAATCTAGCAACTGCACAAACTAAGCATCCTGTTTGGAATCCGCAAGCTGCACCACCTGTCACATCATCTGGTGCCTATCAATTTCTTGCTGATGGACAAGGCTACAAAATGGAACAAGCTTGTATTAAGGCACCCATGTTTTGTGAGGATTCAGGTGAGAATGAAACTGTTCATGAAGGCAGTGAAATGCGTGAAGACACGGATGAAATTAATGCCTTGCTTTACTCTGATGATGATGATGACTATGATGCTAATTGTGATGATGAGGACGAGGGTGAGGACGATGACGTAGTAAGCACTGGTCACTCTCCATTTGTTATGGGGGAAAATTTCGAGAAACGGGAAGAACAAGAAGATTTTGACGAAGTTGCTAGTTATGACAGAGCCTCGAAAAGACAGAAAGCCCTTGATGGCAGACATAGCAAACTACCATTGTTTCACGCTACAATTACGGGAAGCCAAAATGCATCATACGAGAACGTTCATAGTGGGGATTTGATCTGTGCCCTAGAAGATGGGGTGGGCTCAACAGTTGGAAGCAAAAGACCCAGAAAGGACAAAATCCGTGATACACTCAAAGTTCTCGAGAGCATAATTCCTGGTATAAAGAGCAAGGACCCATTAGTCATCCTAGACGAAGCAATCACCTATTTGAAACATTTGAAGTCTAATGCCGAAACCATGTCCTCATCAGACCCAGATAGCTCTAGCTGCTATGGACCGTCAAATTGAACCCCTTCTACGAGAACTTACCATTCTGAAGGGGGTGTCAAAACGTTATCTTAGCTTATTCTAGTAATTTATTCCTACTACTAGTTCCTTGTTCGATGTTATTCTTCATCTGCTGGAGATGTACATAATGTCCCAATAAAAGCCTGGCGAGTGGGCGAGCGAGAGATGGTAAGTACGTACGAGTCCGTGACTCGGGTTACCTGGGAGGGGAAGATGAGGCTTTCATTTTGTTGACTAGCAATGATGGGTTTTGCCCCTTTTTGGAGCTGAAAAGCCACAGATTGTGAACGCATGGATATCGCTAGTGCTCGGTCACGCTGGAAGTGAAGACAGGACCCAGTGGCTCCTGGAATTTAAAGATGTAGATGGCCTTAAGGCAAAGAGCATGCGCATTAGGTAATTTTAAGGTCCCACTCTCCTCTCTCTTTCACCCTCCTTTTTTCTCTTTCTCTTGATGAGCTTTCATTTCTTTGAGGGGGGCCATTGATTGCCTTTGCTTTCTCAGCCTGATATTGATTTAGGCCCCATCATGTCTTAAATCTTGTCTTAAAGTGTTGTTTTAATTTCTCTCTTATTAGTTAAAGAGTGTTTTGAGTGTGTGAATGGAGTCTTTTGCTTATGCTAGACTTTTGTCTTGTAATATAGAAATGTATGCACTGAGTTGTTACTTGTTATGGTATTTTAATATTGTGTTGCTTCTTCATGTTTTTCTATTATGGTATGTTATGTCATTTGATGTTTGTTTGTCCTTTGGGCCCTTCCGTTGTGGGGAATGAAACGCGTGGGGATTTCTGTCTTCCACCAAAACAAACACAAATCAAACCAAACGCCTGTTGCTTGGCGTGTGCAAAATCGGATTTCGGCAACCATTACCTAGTTTTTTGCTTTGTAAATATACTATCGCGAGTGAATACTAGTTAACTTTAACCTACACTCATTTCAGTTGAATCGAATTGAACAATAAATAAATAAGATCTGAATGAATAACAATACGTGAGAAAAATGCAAGTTGTAGAACTGAAGAGAGCTCAACTGATCAGAATACAGAATGAGAACGATGAACGCAATTACAGTCACAATCTAACAATTGAATCACCCAACCCACCTACTCTGGCTACTTTGGAACTCTCGCTCTTAGTGTGTTTGTTGAGCCGTGGGTCCTTTAAAAAGGAAATATTTTGACTACATGACTACCAAATACCAATCAGTGTCTTAGCCTCGCCCACAAACTACTGCTTAACAGCAGGATAACGTAAGTTACTAAGGTTGTCTTATTTATAATTACTCTCGCTAATCATAATCGGCGTGGATCGCATAGGCTCAAAACCTAGTTAATTACTTATAATCTGGTTTTCTACACTATACAATCTTTGAAAAGAAAAAAAAAAATAATCATATTGAGAATTAATAACATTTTTAGATTTTTAGTTCTTTGCCCTATTGTCTTGTTGTTTTTATATTTTTGTTAGTTAATTTTTAAATTTTTTACTCAGTTGCTATTTGGTTAAGGTATTTTGGGACCCATTTAGATCACAATTGATTTGTAATTGAGAATAGCGGGTAAAAGTGGGTCCCTATTATTTGGAACAATGAATACAAACTGATATTATGGGTACATTCGTGGATTGGTGGTGGCCTATGCTATGGATGCACCCACCTCCTACTACTACTTGTTATGGTTCTTCAGGACAATGATTAGGTTTATACCCATTAATGGGTTGCATCTTGCATTGCATCTTCTCTTGTGTTTGAGAGCAAAATTGATGGATCCAAGTACCTTTCTAAAATTGCTCAATTATTTGATCCTCTTACTTCTAATCACCTCATGTCTAAATATTTGGCTTTAGGAATGGAAAAACTGTTAGATGATCTTTGATCGTTATGTCATTGGTGGTCCGACTGATAACACAATGATATATGGGATACCGGTTTATGACACGATTGTTCTTGTAGGATATTGTTTTTTTTTATAAGTCGGCATAATCAGCAAGATCTCTAAAGTCACGTTTTTATTATTAGGCGGAATTACAAAGTGAATTGTGGTTGTTGATCACATTGTATTTCGTAAGTGAGATGGGTGAAATGTTGAGAACAAAACTTCACTACAAATTAAAGTGAAAATAGCAACTAGTTTTAGGTGGTTGAACATAAACAAAGAAAATTAACTCACTTCAACAATACTATTTGTTTGCTTAAGCATTACTCTATAATTTACATCATTTGCCCTTCTTTCCAAGAAGTTTCTACCAAGATACAAACATAAATGATTGGAAACCGTGACTCTAATTTGGTGATTTTCAACATTACATAACTGCAACTGCAAGCTCCGAATCTTTCATCAATTATTCGAAATAGCCTCTCTACTATCATCAGGATAAGTGGGTATAACCATGATATAAACGGTCTTAACCTTATTCTAGACGGGGTTACTTTCCAAGGTAGTAAAACCCAATCAATACCTCACACCCCAATACCTTTTAAAGTTGGAATGTAGAATACTTTTTAAGTAAAATCTTGTGTGACTCGTATCTTTCTTATGCCAGCCAAAAGAGAGTTTTGAGCATCATACAACTCATCACACTCCCATAATAAGTGAAGAGAGACCAAGCTTTTTTACCCTTTAAAGCCAGGGCTGTCTTTGTGGACTAAGTAAAGGTGAAAATACTACTACTAGTTGGTATGGCAATGGTGCCAATAATAAGTGCCCAAGGATTTCGCGTGATCGCATTTTTACCAAAAAAGGTGATTAAGTCACTTTAGCAAGTGAGTGACTGCATTTTTTTTGGGGCAACTTTGAAAACCCACTTTTAAGGGACTTTAATTAATTTCTCTTAAGGAATGATGCTCTTCTGTTCTGTTCTGCTCATGATGTATTAGAGCAGGTTGAGTTGAGGGGGAAGGTAAACAGTCTCTTCCATTAACTTAATTTGCCTAAAGTAAAGCATCCAGGATAAAAGGGATTAGTCTCACTTTTCTCACCTTCTGTCCCCCTTTTCTTTTCTTTTTTCTTTTCTTTTTTGGTGGGTAAAGTGTTTTCCTTATAAAAGATATTTACTACATTGTAAAAAACTAGTGGTTTATATACAGTAGATACTTCAAAATTTGTATTGAAAAGCTCATGACCTTCTGAGTAACCGGATGCACCGGAAACTCGAGTATTTACTGTAATTGTACCTCAGGTGTACGCAACCTTACCTTGAGGTGACTAGCAAAGACTAGCACAAAGACTAATACCTATAGACCCACAAAAACTATAGTTAGAAATTGCGAAGCCAGTTGATTTGCATAGCATAGTAGTACTTCAAGCGCAAATGGCAGAAACTTTCAGACTAATTCTAATGCAGCTCTAGTTTGAAGGACAAGAATGTTGTCATTGCAAAATAAGCTAAAAGAAAAATAACGAAAATTAAAAGTGACAATCAAGGATTCTTGGCATATGGTAAACACCAAGTTGTAAAGCATCCAGAGAAAACCCATTATGAGATTATTTAACAAGGAAGCCACTCTAGTAGTTTGCCCTCTAGTTCGTGTTTATGGGAAACAGTGTTTACTATTGCTCTTTTATTTCATAATTTACTTGTCAAGTTTCCCAAGCCTCTTTCAAACTAAGGAACCTGTCTTCTGAAATACCACCTTGGTGGTTACTGGTTAGTATTTGTTTAGCTAGGCAGCTGCTTTGGGCAATCAGTGATATGTGTGAAGGTAATAGTCTCGTACTCTTTGTACAATGAGAGGGGGACAATTACGAACAATGATAGCCACCACGACCCTGTGTCAATTTTGCTGAAAATGGAGCTTATAAAAGTTCGAGATATATGAACCTTACCCCTAAGAAAACAGAATATCAGTCTAAAACTCTCTCAAACTTGGTTGGTGCATGTAAAGGATATATTATTATATGCTTATTGCCAAATTGCAATTTGGATCAGTGTTGTTATCTCTGGATGAGAAAGGCCCATATATCCACCTATATGTTTTAAGTTTGAAGGCCCAGGCAACTAATTCCAATCAATGTGAGGCAGAGAGGCTGAATCCCTTCAGAAAAACTGTCTTGCACGTTTCAGTCTTTCAGAAGCCAGAGAACTTGAGTATTGGGTCCCTCCCACCACCCCTTCTTACTTGTTTTTATGGTAGAACATTGGCACATGATATAGGAAAGAGAAAAGGGTGTTAAACTACTCCTTGTACCACTAGCAATAGGGCTAGGTGAAGAAGGGGAGTATATGATGCCCTTCTTCGTTCTCGTATAAGAGGATTGAGTTTCAAGTTAGTGAACGTATTGGTTCACGTACAAGTTACAGTGTAGGACTCAGAGCATCTCCTAGTAGAGAACATATTGCCTTTGAGACCATCAACGCTAAATTATGAGTAATGACTGTGATTGTGATTTGCCACAAATGACTGTCGAAAGGAAGAATTTTTGGGCTTGTTTAGTCTGTAGGATTAATGATTCGATGAGTTTTTGATTGTTGATCCATTATGTTGCAGCTTGTTTATGGTAGTTACGTGATCAAGTTTGCTGAAGGTTGCACGTGAAATGTTTCAATGACTTTTGTAGAGTTATATCTTTCAGTTATAGGTCCCTTCTTTCTTGTCCTTGTCTGCTTTGTATAATCTGGTCACATCACATTATTTCTGGTTTCCATGTCTTTCCATCTTAGAGCATATCCGTATGGTTGCTGACTTGCTGTTCCAAGCTTGTTTTGCATGCAGAACTCTTCTCTTTAGTGATGTTATTGGCCAAAGTAACAAGTGTCCCATGTATTATTGAACTAAGTCATATCCAGAGAATTTTACGCGTTTTTATCTTTAATTTTTTTTGGCCTCAATAATGTGTCAAGTGCCTCTACCCATGTCAATGTGTCGAATATCCAAATGAAGAGTACGAGCAACATATATAGAGCGCTAGAGGAACTTTCTGTCGTTTAACAGGACAGTACTATGATAGCAGTATTATTCTCGATACTCTGCTGTAAATTGACATTCATTTGCAGCAGGAAGTAATACAGAAACTGTGAGACAAACCACATGTCAAACTGAAATGTCCTTGGGAACAAATGAGCGGTGGAGGAAAATATACGGTATCCTGATGGATCAGTCGCAGCTGACAACATGTGGTTTGATAATTCCCTTTTTAGCATTATTAAGAGAAGAGGCCCCAGCTTTCAGCTCCATTTGTTTCTTCCTTAAATGAACAAGGCTAAAATGTAATCACATGTAATGTATCAAGTTATTTCCAACCAAGCTGAATAGGATAAAAACAATCTCCTAATGATTCAAATTTGTTTGTCAGGGAAGAATCACTGAATTTTAGTGCAAGGAAGACATGATAAGAGGTGATGGTGTAATGTAACCCCACTCTATTTTGGATTTGTCTTGGGGATGATAGTGATGGTATCCCTGACTTTCATGCTAGGAGTTCCCTAACGAGAAGTGAGAAAAAGGACCAAACATCGCCAGCTAGTTAGTGCACGAAGCTTATACATGTGGCGGGGCCTTATGTTGCTCAAACGCGGGGGTGAGGTGGCAAGCGTGTAGATCTGAAGATCGAAAATGGTCGTATCCTTGACGTTTGAGGGTTGAAAATGGTACTTTGGATAAGACTGATTAGTGTAACACAGATATGATGTAGGAGTCTATCAGCAGTAGTAGAGTGAAATAAGCTAATGTAAAAGATATATCTTGGCCTTCTGACAAGCATTATTGAAGATTCAGAAATTGGGGATTAGAAGTTTGCTCTTAAATTCATCCAGCAGTAGTTTATCTAAGTTAATCCACCAGATAAGTAATCACTACTAGGTAGTATACTCTGTAAAATGTCTAGAATGCAGTATAAGTATTATTGTCTCAGGTAATTAAGATAAAATGTTATTGGTTTACAATGAGTAATAATAATCTTAAAGTTAAAATTTTTACCAATGAGAAGTTCCACAATTAATTCGCGTGTCCAATAAAAGGAAAAAAAAAAAAAAAAAAAAAAAAGTAGAACACAGAAAACCTAATATCTTCTCTTCAATTTTATGAGCTTCAGGGTACAGTGAGCATATAGATGCTTGTGAAATAAATTTGCCAGTGTCTATATACTAAAAGATCTGTAAGGAAACAAAGGAAAATGGATAGAATAGAAAACAAACCTATGACAGAAAATTGGAAAAAAAAAAAAAAAAAAAAAGAGTTTCATTCAAAGGTTCAAGAAATGGAATTCCTCCACCTTCTAGGTGTCTTTCTAGCTTGGTCTGGTGGGTGATCAAACCCTCCATCCTGTGTCTCGAGATGGCTCATTTTTGTAAGTCTGCTCAGCTTCTTCCACCCACTGCTCCACGCAGATGACGAGGAGTGCTGTTTCGTCTTACTAGTCATCATCTTATCAAACTGTCTTTGCAAAATCTCCATCTCGTTCTGGAGCTCGACATACTTTGTCTTCACTGTCTCTAGCTCAAACTTGAGTGTGTTGATATCCTTTTTTGCTGTGCTCCAACCTTCTTGGAACGATTGTGGGGTTCCCTCTAGGAGAGTTTTTCTGGATGAGGCCATTGGTTGGTAGTTGTTGTTGGATTCCCCTGCAAGTGCTTCTTTCAAGGTGGTGCTGGCTATGGCATTGCTGATCTTGACCTGCTCGGAGAAAAGGACTTGCACGACCACCCTCAGGGGGAGGCGCTCATTCTGGGCAGCATGCATGCAGGCATCTATTGAGAGCTTCTGGCAGTCCATCACGCGACATAACCTCTTCCTTTCGTGTTCTGACAGTGTTGGGTGTGCCTGTAGAATCCCAGTGTAGGATAAATTAATTATATAGGATTGAAAATGTATTGCATATATGTTACTCCTTTGTGAGCCTTACCCCATCGATTACACGAATGTTCTATTCTTCTGATAGCCATTTGATATACACATTGTTTGTCTGAACTATGAGTTCATTTAGAGAAGCTAAACTTCCTAAAAACATGAATTTTGCAAAATGTAAAAACAAAATGCATTATGTTTCAAGTCAGACTACTATAACTGAAATTACCTTGAGATAAGAGTCGATTGCTCGATAGAGCCCATCGTCACAAGTTCTTGCTGATTCTGGTAGAGCCTCAGACAGGACCTGAAACTTGGTGAGAGAGAGACTCCTATCCTTAGCTATCTCTGTCAGGTAACTATCAACAAGCCTAGCCACTCTCATCTTGGCACTTGTAGCACCACCTCTTTGACTCTCCTCATACATACTCTTATCCAAGAAAGATTGCCTGCTAGGACTAGCACATTCAGTCTGTTCCTGCACCAGAAAATGCTCCAACAGCCTCTGAACCAAGTCCACATCATACATTGTCTCGCTCTTACTATAAGACGGTATAAGGAGATCCGCCAAGGTCGCCTGCTCGAACTGCATACCCACACGCTTTTCGAGCTCAGTGACCAAAGCAGGGGCGACTTTTAGCATGTTGGCCATCCTGAGTAGCCTAAGGAGGAAGCTGCAAGAGACACTGTCCTTTTGGGGTGGGATTATACTGATGAGGCTCTCAATAATCATTCTTTGATCTTTAGCTTTAACTGTGTCGGGTTCTTCCTTATTCGTGGGCGCTACTACCATGTGGAGCCCGCCTCTCCAGCTCCCAACTCCACTAGCATTGCTGCTGCCGCTGCTCTCTCTACTGATATTCCCGTTGCTGAAATCATCCAACGATTTTAACCCCCCGCTATCCTTCATAAGTCCTGGTAGCCATTTTGAAGCATAATGCATTATAGAAGCACCAATAAGCTCGAACCTCATCCCTTTCACCTTAATGGCTGTGATCACACGAACAAAGTGATCGATCCTTAGGATTGACGCATCTTCAAACCACCAATCAGGAGGGACATGAACCGCCCGGCTTGGGCTTGAGTCCTTCATCTCGCTCCAGTTGGGACTTGAGACTGAACCCTTTGGGGGTTTGCCCGTGTAGTTCCATCGAATGCCTTTGGGATTAGCGCAAGCCTTCCACGCGATTGACTCGCTACACCTTCGAACTATTTGGAGATTCTCCGCCCAAGGTGAGAGCTTCTCACAGCTCTTGAGCACAATGATGGAATCCCTCCAAGAGGACAGAACGACGTAGCTTAGGAAAGCTTCTGTCTTAAATATTAGGTTGCCTTCTTCTAGATCCTCTGTCATCTCTAGGTACTCTGCAGCACATCTCAGGCCTGAGATGTTGGTTGCTGTCAGATCAACAGCGATTCCATAGCAGAATTTTGCTGCTAGCTCGAATGCGTCGGACCCACCAGGAAGGTCATCCAAGATTATCTTGTTTAGTTCACCATCATGGGAGTCATATATGATCCTATTCAATCTCCCACACCTAGAAATCAAAGGGTACTTTTGTGTTCAACAAAGGGGAGAAAATGTTAGCAACAGGTTGAGAATATGGCAGTTCTGGATTGAGAAAAAGCTTGATTTTCATTATTAGCACCATTGTGAGGGTTGTATATTCATCATGTGTACAGTTATTAACCATATTCCACCTTTGTGTAAACCAAAAACTATCAATCCAGTGCATATTAAGATGTGATGTTCTAATCTTTGTTCTTTTTGGGTGCACAGGTGGCACAAAAAAGCTGATGGTCTCGAACCCAGGTTATAAACTAAGTTCATGTTCATTTTACCATTCACATACTGCATTAAGTTCAGCTAAGTTCTATTCTGTTTTGCAACTTACTTTTATTCTCACGTATTACTATTCATTCAAGTCTCATTCAGTTTAGTTCAGTGTGATTCCGTTGAAAGGAACAAAGACTAAGCTAGCTAACATTTGCTATAAAGGTATGATTGCATAAAGCCTTTGTAAGCATACATATGGATATGATTCATTCAAATTCCAATTCCATGACAAATATAATTGGAACATAAGCAAAAGTTTTAGGCAAAAAGGTACCTTGTGTAAGTGGAAGCTAGCTTCACCAATTTGGACCATGAAATCACTTGGAATGTCAGTTGCAACAAACCTAGATATAGAACATAGAGACATAAATCTCCAAAATCACAAACTATATCAAAATATAATCAAAGAAAGCATACAAGTAGTACACATACCATGATTGCCCTCTTTGCTCAAACCCATCAGTCTTAAGGCCAGGTTTGGTTGAAGCAAGAGCTCCATTCCCATAATCTCTTCCCCCTAAAGACTCAGTTTCAGAATCCCACATAGTGATAGTTACAAGGTCCAAACAGGGCAAGAGAAATTTTCTCAGGAAAGTGGTGGAAAATGTAAGAAAGGTGGAAGAACAGAGGAAATAATAAGTAAGAGAAATGATATGAATTGGCAAGTTTTTGACATGGGCAATGCTTGGAATTTTCCTAGAGCAAACTGTCAGCTTTCTCACAGATTTTCAAAGGGCTGTTGCAAGATACAGGCTGTTGAGTGATGGGCTATTTTTTCTTGCAGTTCTTCCTGCATAGTAATACCTACTGCTTATCATCACTTTTGAGCTTTTGATTGATGGGTTTTTTTTTCTCCAGATACTTTCTCTCTCATCCATATATATCTCTCTCTATCAGTAATTGCGATGAGTGGGAGATCCAGCTTTTGCTTTGTCTGTCTTTGCCATAACTCATAAGGGTGCTTTTTATTTTTGCATTTATTACCCATTTAGCTCTATTTTGATTTTTCTATCCAAGAGAAAATTGGAGTATTTGGTTCATTTTGCCTGCTAGAGAATAGGTTAAATATTGATTTTCTGTATAGTGAAAAAGTTTACTTT
The DNA here is from genome assembly GCA_030267885.1 of Mesembryanthemum crystallinum. NCBI lineage: Eukaryota > Viridiplantae > Streptophyta > Magnoliopsida > Caryophyllales > Aizoaceae > Mesembryanthemum > Mesembryanthemum crystallinum. Next base: position 19,046 of record BSSO01001260.1, read on the forward strand.
TTCAACATAGATAGTAATTCATGACCTATTGAAGTGAACGATCTAAACTGAATTGAACTGAACGACCTGAAATGAGATTCGATAAGGTGAAATAAATAGACATATACCCTAGCTCATCTATGTAATCTATTTTTAATGTGAAATATGTGCTTCATTGACCCCCTAAAAAGTGAAAGTTAAAAACAAGATTATTAGGCAAGATCATTTACAGTTAGATGATGCCAATTATTGAGTTTGGTAGTAATAACCAAAACTCTCTCATCAATTAGGTAAAGAAAGCTAAGCATAAATCTGAGCTCAAACTTTAATGCCAATTAGCTTTTGTGTTTTGTCATCTTGAAAAAGCCAACTGAATGGGTCCCTTGATGTTGCAGTCATTGATCCCTAAGCATGGAGTAATTTCATTACTGCAAATTTGATTAGAGAAAGAGAGAGAGAAACTCCCAACCATAACTATGATTTGCAATTTGCCTTACTCTTTGCCTTCATCCTTATGTTGGGTGGTGGTGCCCTACCTGTGGTGTGCTGTTTCAAATTGTCTTCTCTTTGATTTCTGTTTTGCATGTCTAGTGTTTACTAGACTACTATTATGGTCAGTCATTGGGTGTTTGACTCATTAGTTCTGCAATTTTGGGGCTTGACAGTGTCTTTGATGCTAACAAGAACTTGAAACAAAGGCATATAAGAATAATTACTGAACCTATCTATAATGAACTTAATGAATGCTAATTTGTGATAGAAAAAAAAAGTTACATGAATGGAATTGAACTGAACTGATTTGAAATATGGATTAAACTAAACTGAAACTTATTTAGATAAGTTGAAGAGAGGAAGCCCTACTTTGAATTGAATTTACATTGGTAGATGTATAGATGTTGAGCATATCTTTGCTGAATTTTCTTGTAGAAATTTTAAGATTAGCTAAGATGCTAGTAAGAGTAATAGACTAATAGAGGCATTTTGAGTTCCTTTTTATGATTTTAAATTATACTTAAATTTTTCACCAAAAAAATAAAAAATAAAAAATATTATAGTTCAATTTGTTAAATTTATTTTGGACATAAGAGTGCATTTTGTGTGTGTTTGTTGGTAAGGAGGAAGTTCCTTTTTTTATATTCATGACCTAGGGTAATATAAGAATTTAGGTACTTCTCAGGTGGTTTGAATTCCTAATCTAATGTATAAATACTAAGTAGTTAGTTTATCAGTGGGTCAAATATCTCATGGGATACAAAAGAATATATTTGATATATGATTCATAAATTAATTTTGGAGCAAATATGTTGAAGAAATGGATGAAGAGATGCCACGTTACATATGTAGGAAAACCACGTGTGCTGCTGCACATTCTCATTGGCTGCTCCAGTCTAACTCTAAGGTATCAATGTTGTCTTATTGGGTTTGCTTAAGAATTTCCCATCCACAAACTACAATTAACTTCCCTACAAGATTACGATAGTCGTCGCATTTTGAATCAAGGGTCGAACAGAGATATTTCTCTGTTGTCATAGGGATAAGACTGCGTACAATCGATTTTTCTTTCCCCATCTAAACGGGAGTCTTTTTAAAGGCATTGGGATAATATTACTAATATTGATGATAGATGTACTTACAAGACTACGATGGTACAAACTACGTAGTTACCCAAACTCAAATCAGTGCTTTTGGGCCGGGATTGTTCGTTTCTTTCTACTAGACGGGCTTCCATCATTTCATTTTCAAAAAAATTAGATCTGCCACTACTGATTTACCTTCTTTTTTTTTTTTTTTTTTGAGAAGGTAAGGAAAATAGAAATGTTAGGAAGCTCCATCTAGGAGCAACATCCTGACGGAAAAAAACCGACGATCCAGAATTCCAGACCAAGTCCGAGCATATCTTCAAATGGGATATTATCCAACTGTTTCTCCAGTGACCGATTCCATAAAATAGACTTATTCATCAAATATTCGAGGCTACCATCCAGTTTGCAATATTTCCTTTACGGTGTATATGCTCTACATGGGTACCGGCTGTTTATTCTTTTTTCTCCTTTCTATATTCTTGAACTTTTTTTTTTTTTTTTTTTTAATCGGTTGCATTATATGTAGATAGCTACCAATCTATATAGTTTGGTCGTCATCAAATCGAGTCATATAGCACATAGCAGTAACTAGAAATGAGTTATGGAGTTTGTGACTAAGACTTGACTTAGCCAAGCTTTTATGTGAATGAGATTCGAAGAAAACTACTGCTCTAACAGTATTTGTATGTAGTCTCTCGAATCCACGATCGGCTATAATATCATATGGACCGTCACATCTACATCATAATATAAACCCAAATTGCGTCTTAGAATGATTTGGATGACATCTCAGAAAAATATGGGTCCTATTATTTATCCTTTACTATTCTCAGAGTCTGATGAGGATGTGAGTGCAACTAGTACAGAACTAAAAACACAACCATGGTTTAATTTCTTCTACAAGGCATTTGTTGGTTGTCCATGAGTTGTCTCAATTCATATCTAGCTTGTCCTTAACCTAATCTAAATAAAGCTAGCTACTTTTGTTTGGTATATACTCGAATTGATAAGCCATATATTCCAAGATAACACAGTATTGATATGGACCATACATTGAAGTTTCCGGAGTGAGGTATTAGGAGATCGATAAAGTTGATTGACAGGGTTTTCAACCATTAGTTTAAGTTTTTGGTTGAGTTAGTTGCTTTACTGAAAGAAGCACTTGTAAGTCACATCATCTGTCCCATTGTGATTGGAATTTTGTTGTCTGTATGATTATGACTAATATTTTTTTTTTTTTTTTTTACTAAATGTGCCACAACGTTAACTTTACTAGTTTTATCAACTTCCAAAAAAAAAAATAAAAAAAAATAGATAAAGCACAAAGTGTGAAAACATGACCATACCGAACCCTCTACATCCAATCCAATACTAGTTAACAACCGGAGCATTTTGAAATAAATATGAAGCCTTATAGTTCATACAATATGTGCTCAATCACATAACATCTAACAAGCACAACCCATAAATGTAGATTTATGAGTCATCTTAAAAGCTTCTTCCTTCTTCTTCATTATACTCACCTGATTCAACACATTTCTTGCCCATTCCCTGAAGTATGTTTCATTATGTCCAATTTTACCATTCTTGAATGTTGTCATGCATCGACGATCATCCTCTGAGTAAGGGCACTGAGCATCTCCATTAGGATCGCGATAAGCACCTTGGTGTTTCATCCCTGACCAGCTAGCAATCCATTGGTAGACAAATTGGCCAACACCGGCGAGCTTTAGCCATCCCTTTGGGAAGAACTCCATGACACTACTATTTCTATCCATTAGGAACATGTTGGTCATTTGTGCACCATGAGCAGAAACCAAAATGTCTGTTAAGCTCATCAATTCAACCTGTCATATATACAAGGGAAATTTAAGCCTATCAACATATAGTATAGTATATTTTCACATAGATTAGTACTCCCTCCGTCTCATATTATAAGTCCAGTTCGTATTTTAATATGTGACTCACATTTTAAAGTGATCATAGAGTATGAGTCGACTTATATTTTGGGACAAAGGGAGTATTTGGAATTTGAAGTGATTAGTGTTTGCATCGACTAACCTGTTCGCAAAAGGTGAGATTGTTAGAATAAGCAACCATTAATCGGCAACCTTTAATCTTTCCACACTCACTCTCAAAGATGTTTATAACTGCTGAATCATTTTTGAAAGATCTAGATCCAGTTCTCATAAACAAGGTCATTCCAATTATTGGATCATTGCCCTGTTTTTGATTTAATGGTTTAGATGCTATATGACTTCCCAAACTAGAATTGGTACTACAAAACAGCCTAGCCTTGCACCTCATGAGATCATAAGCCTCCATCCTTCTCTCCCTCGACATCCCTCCTTCGTTATGCCTCATCACCACTGCCTCTTCAAAACACACCGGTTGATCGTCTTCAACCCCTTCAAACCTATTAATTGCATCACAATATTAACAAAAAAGAAAAAAAAAATTATAGATCAAATCAATAATATGATAGAAAATTTTTGAAGTTTAAATTGTTTCCATCCTAATACATATTCTAGCGAGGTCAAGAACAACAGGCTGTGTTAATCTAAGTACATGGAGTGGTGATATCGTCTAATAAGAAGACAAGTGTTCATCAACAGTTGCTGATGGTAACTCATTTAATAATGTAATTTAAAATCAATAAAATAAAACATATAATCATGTATTTTAATTTCAATAGTGGGGACATACCCTTCAATATTGATGGGCCCACCAAAAGTGGCCTCCAAGAGCAATCTTAGCCAAAGACTCATCCCAGTCCTAAGCTCACCCCAATGGTACAACACCCATCTAGAGGGCACCTTACACCCATTCTTCATATGCCACCCAACAAAGGGAAAAACAGAAGACAAACCATGCCATATATTGCCATAATCATAATGATTATAAGACACAAAAGTTAACCCCTTCATAAGGGTGGCATTGTGAGGTAGTGCTTCAGGCCATGCAAGAGCATAGTAATTCCATGACCCATCATGTGTGTCACGCCCCTTAATGCATAACACCCTACCCTTTGAGGCCTTTGAAGGGAACTTCTGGTATTGCACCTCACCTTCCTCATGAGTGTCATACATGGAGCTCATGAACCATGTGTGCCCTTGGAGGGCGGTGTCGGTGTACCTTAGGTCCTTTAGGGGGAGGAATGTGACCGAGTGGCGGAGCTTCTCGTTCTCGGTCATGGATTCGAGGTTGTTGTGGATTGTGATCGACGGCCACCACCACGATGGTGGTGGTGGTGGAGGTAGTGGTGGAGGTAGTGGTGGGGCCGAGGACGATAGGGTTTGAAGAAGGGATGGGGCTTGGAAGAGGAAGAAGAGGGTGAGACATATTGATAACATCAACATGGAGTGTTTTGGTGAGTAGTTACATGACATGTTATTGTGCTTGATTTTGGGATTGTAAGATGTGGTAGAATCATTTGTGGTGCTAATTATTCTCTCACTAGCTAGGGAGGATTTTTCCATGGCAATTGATCGTTAGAGTTTTGAGCTTGATCTCTTGTCACTCTTGCTTTCTTGCTCGCTTAGTTGGTCCAATTCTTGCTCTTTATGAGTGTATAAAGTGAGGGAGAAGTTGTAGCTTAATGAAGGTACCGCAATTATCATGTGCTTGCAAGTAAAGGAAAGGAAGTTGCGCAAAAAAGCTTCAATTTTCAAGGTGATAGATAATAGTAGTATGGCTTAGCATGAGCTTGCAAAATGCATGGTTGATTGGCAATGGGCGTTGCATGTGTTATTACTTGCAAAATGGGGTATGATTTTCAATATGCGTTGATTCTCATGAGATCGAGAAGATATTTTATCTTAATTAAAGATAAAAAAATTGAATAGAAATAACATTATCTTCATCAACGAAGTGTTATTAAGTTTACGTTTATTTCATCATATTTATTCGATATTCAGTTTAATTCAATCTAATTTAGTAAGTATAGTACTCCCTCCGTTTCACTAAAATCTTGTTGCCCAACTATGCACGGTCTCCAACACGGCGCTTTGACCATGAATAAATGTATTTATATGAACTCGAAAATTTATAAAAATTTATATTTTGAAAATACTATTTAAGATGAATCCAAAAATATTATTTTTAATTTGAAAATTATTATACTTTTTCATATATTAATGGTCAAAGTTTTCAAACTTTGA
>BSSO01001261.1:0-24756 GCA_030267885.1 Mesembryanthemum crystallinum
GACCGTGCGTTAGGAGGTGCCCTTTAGCCACGCCCAAAGAGAAAGGAAGTTCCTCCTTGTAGACACCGAAAAAAATATTTGATGAAGGTTGAATGAGTACCGATTACCCTTTTTTTCTTTTTTCTTTTTCCCGAAAATAGGGCCAGTATCAATATAATTAGTTTAAGTTATTAATTAATGTGATAAGTTATTAATTAATGTGATTACTTGTAACATAGTATAGTAGTAGTAGTCATTTTATCCTAACTTGGGTACTCATGTCACAAGTAATTGCCTCTTGAATGTTATGAAAAGTTCATCTTCTTTATATGCTTACTAAAACGAATGAGAATTCCCACGGTTTGGACACGGAATTGCTGCTTTTCTCAAAAGGTTAAGGAGGTAGGAACTATTTATACTTGTGTAAAAGAGTATTAAAAGATGCTCCGGTGGTTACAATTATTATCCTCTACCTGCAAAGTTGAGGGTTTAATTCCAATCGAGTTTTATGTCTCCTCTAAAGCCAAACTTTTGTGTATTTCACACATTTATGTATAACTTCAATTTGAAATATAATTCACAAATCTCATTGATAGATATCTAATCTATCGTTTAGTGATAATTCCATAATCAATCTGAAATTTGACATATATCATGAACATGAACTTTCAAAACTGAAAAATAGAATGATGGATGTACATCACATAAATATTATAAAGGTGTAGATAACTCATGGTTAATTATAAAGGTGCTGAAACGAACTTAAGTGAACGATATGCTAAATTGAGTTGAACGAATAGTAATGTATGAAGAAAAAACTAAGTTGCACAATTGAATTGTACTCCCTCCGTTCTTAAATCAAAGTTACGCTTTGTTTTCCGCAACTCACATACATGAGAGTTGCGAAAAACAAAGCGTAACTTTGTTTTGAGAACGGTGGGAGTATAATGTGAGTTGCGCAAAACAAAGCGTAACTAGTATAATGTACATAGAACGGTGACCATCAAATGAAAAGGCGCTTAATGCTTGATATTTGAAGCCTAAAAAAATGGTCTTTTCAGACATGCAAGAGGGTTGTACAACAGACAAAGCAACACGTAGATGACTATGTATCCCTTTGAACGCTCACTATCAAATGAAGTAGATGTCCACCAACTGTGGCAAAGACAAGCAGCCAGCAATATATGCTGCTACTGCTTTTCTTTGACTGGCATGCTTAACAACTGCAATGCAAAAACTCCTTTCAGACTGTAACCGGCCTTTTGAGAGTTATCAGATGACCAATATCCAACTTCGATAGATCTTCGAAGGAAGCAAAATCGTTAAAACAGAACAAAGTTTTCCATAAATTAGAGATCATATATAGGTTATATAAACGTAGAGCTCGGAAAAATCAACAGTGAAACACTGGAGAGCTTCTTACAACAGACTGTAGAAACACAACACAAGTAATGATGGAAAAAATAAGTGTCTACCTCGTTCTTTCTAAGTTATATATATCGAGATCTAGCCCCAAGAACAACCAATCAATAGCAAGAATGTACAAATGCGTGCATAAAACTGTTGCCACGCAACACTACATCTTTATATCCACAACAATTAACATCACTCACTCCGATCTCAAAAGGGTTTTCAGAAATGTCCTTTAGCCGGTCATGAACTGCTTGGTGTACACACGATGCCTTCGCTCCCTCGCATAGATAACCCAGAATATCAAGGAAAGCATGACAGCACCAGAAACCAGAACCAGCCCAACATAGATCCATTCGGTGTATTTCCTTAACCCAGGACAGTATTTGGTGCTGATGTCGCTGAATGTGCTGCGCACAAATGTGCAGTCCTGGAGGTCTACCAAGAATGGGGCATAGTGATACAAACCATAGCTGACGTTCACGGCTGTATTCATCTGGTTGTATATCTTAGGTGTCAATCGTCCAGTTGTGATACAGACATCGTTCCGCTGCACGGGTTTTGATTGGCAGACGAAATTCTTCCAAACCTACATGGAAATGAAATAGATTGATGATTAGCTTGAAACTCTGAAATGGTTTCACACCCAACTAATAGGAGAACTCAGATAATAGGACAAGTCAAAAACTTGTGTAAACTTGATGTATTGTATACCCCCAAGGAAAGTAAGCCCTAATGTTGAGAAAAGTTACTCCAAATTGAATGCAAGTCACCCCTGTTCAGAAATAGAGTCATCCTTGTTGTTAAGAGTCACCTGCTTTCTATTGAACAATCATCCATTTCCGTAAGGAAGTCACATGGTGTATACTATATACTAGATGTATGCAAGACTTACAGCTATGTTCAATTATCATAGATCACTTAGAGTGGCTGACTTTTGGCTTCTCTGAAAGTCCACAGCTATGTTCTTGTTAAAGAGAAATTTTACTTGACATGATTAGGTGCTGGTGTTTTTTAAGAGAAGGGAAGATGCTCAAGCAAACAGGCATCATAACAACACATTTTGCTCCCCATGAATCTAACTCAGTCCTTCAATTGCATCATATCGTTATTACTCCTTTAACTTTAAGGGGCTTTTCTAGCATATATCTCTTGTTTAAGTGGGACCTTCATTCTGGGATTGACATGATTATTTCCTTCAAAATAGGTATAACTTCAGGGGTATTTACCTGCGTTGCATTGTCGAAGTCTACTTCGCCTGCAGTGCATGTCCGATTACTGAGGTCAGAGTTGAACGGGTTGCAAAGGTTAGGCACCGCAGGACCTGATTGATTGTAGTAAAGTGGTGGAGGAGTATTGGGCGGTGGGTTAGAATTGGCAATATTGCCAATCACCATGTCGACCATACTCACGAGTTGATTTGTCACCTCTCTGGACCTCAACAGAGTTTCTTGTGCTGTAGCTTTGTCCACACAAGGTAAAATGTCATCCAAGGCTGTATGTGCTGTAGGATTTTGGACCCACTCATCCATGGCAACACAAGTGTCTGCGACCACACTGACAAAATGATAGCACAGTCAGAGGGAGTTATCAAGAGTAACACTACTTGCAGAAAGGAAATCAAGTTTCAAATTTCAGTAGCAATGACAACATAAGTATCTGAAAAACGATTTGAAACTAGGCACTCATTTTTATGCTTGTTTTGTTAGCATAGAAATTGGAATGTTCCAGAAAACTCCATTTCAAACAAATTTGGTGGTTAGCTATTTGTGATTGTCTCATATGTTAAAGGTTTAGCTCAGTTTCTAACCTTAGAAGGTATTTCATCAGACAAAACTGGTATATAACTATCGTCAGTTCTTTAAAATCTTTGTTTAATAAGGGGATCCTGTGACAAATTAGACATCAGACATCTAAGAGATACTTTCCAGAACCGGTACACTCAGAACACTAGGTTGCTCACTTTCAAGAACTACATTGATCCTTTCTTTGTCATTTTCTACCTACTTTTCTTTAAAAAGAGGAACATAACCGAGGAGGATTTCAACAAGTTCCAATAAAACCCTCAAGGAGAGCAGCAGCAAGGACTTGATACCAAAACAACAAATCTCATTTGTTCCAGTCAGAAGAGAGCTCAACTTATTTTGAGCTTAGCATAATCACAGGCCTTATATCAAATGATGCAATACTTCTTTCTGATCATTCACAGAGGAACTGCATGCAGTATCTAATCTTCATTAGTCACATCAATCAAAGGCTAAATTCAGTTAGAGGTAAGCTTGCTATTGACCACCCCAAACCCTACCCCCGGCAGGATCATCCGAGGCTGTTGTCGTAATGGATAAAATATTTAAATTGGCATGATAGGGTGAAATAGCAATATCCTTTTGCTTTAATATAAAAACAGCTATACTTGTATGGGACTTACTTGTGGAGGACAAGAAAAATTCCACACAAGATGAATGTTAACGTCACCAGAAGCCAGCCAAAGATGACCAATCTGCAGTAATAAATCATAAATAATAAATGGCATGAAGAAGAGGAAATGAACATAAAGCAGCGAAAGAAAAGAAGGTATACTTACGTGTACACAAGACATTGCACACCGAAAATAGACAGCACTGCAACACAGAAAACAACAACTATGTGATTAAATGTTGCCAAAGAATTCAGTAAAATCAGAAGTAATAGCAGGAGTTTGAACTTACAGAATCCAACAAATGCCAGAAAGAGCATAACTGCTGCAAGAATAATTAAAGCCAACCTCCTGCATTAAGTTGCCAAAAATGGATTAGAGATCAGCAAACTAACCAGCCACCATGCCAATGCAAAAAGCCTGAGATCTCTTACACATTGTCCAAGACTGTCCGTATCTTTCTAGAATTATCATTGGTTTTGTCTGAAAGAGTAGTAGCAGCAGAATCCATCTTTGTCTGAATATCGTTGATCTTATTCTGGATATTTTCTGGCAGTGTTACCTGCTCCACTCCGATGTTTTTCGCCTCAGACAGATATTGTGAGACATTATTAAGGTTGTCAACAGTAAAATTCGCCTGGCTCACAACATAACGCAATGTTGTTGTTGTGCTAGCATGGAACTTCCCCTGGCCAGTGTATAGAACAACACAACCAATGCTGCAGTCAAAGAACATAAAATGGGTAAGGACATCATCATATTAAAAAAAAGCAGATTTAAGCAGTGTAGAAATTAAGACTGATGTCAATGCAATGGAAGCAAAATCAATTCACGAAGAGAAGCAAGAGAAAGCACTTATTTATGCAAGTCCAGAAATGATTATTATTTTCAACACTTGAGGGTGATTAACAGTTGTAAATGTGATGACAGTAAAAGTAACATATCTGAGGAAGCATAAATGATCGACAATCGACACAGCTATATGAAAGAATGAGATTGTCCTTCTCTCAAAAATAGATAAATTGGATTGAGCCTCCACCTTCTTGCTTAAGCTTTCACATCCAGAGAAAGACTTCTTGAAGGATAAACAACTAAAAGTTACCAAACTAGGGAGTGTTCCAGTTGGTTACAGGCACATTGCTTTCATTCACTTGTCTAGTTGTCTTACAACTTTGGGAGTGCTCTTAGTCACATGACTCACATCAACGCCAGGACAGATCATGATTTATATAGTCCAACACTTTTTCGTAGTCTCCCTTGTTATAGTTTAAAGATAACAGATGATGGCAGAGAAAAGGGAGACTTACATTGCAGCAATGGTGAAAAGTATCAAGAGAATGAGTGAAAGAGCATAGCAGGCTCGAGAATAACCATATGGTGCTCTTCTACAACAGCAGAAGTAAAAGCAGGTGCATAACAATGTGAGCCCAAAAAGCACAAACCACACGGCAGCTACGACGAAGAATGGGGCTGCAGTGAAAGCCACAGACTGCATATAGAATACAAAGATTCTGAGGTTAGAAAAATAGAGAAACATGCATAAGTAATTGAATGCAAATTTGGCAGTCAAACCTAAACTTAATACTCCACAGTCCACATTGTGTAAAACAATGATCATAACAAAGTCAGATACAGAATTAAACTAGCAAGGACAAAATTTGGTCACACAAAATATATGATCAATAAACAAAAAAAAAAAAAACTTGCATTAAATTGAAAGTTAAAGGTAAAGCTATCACAGCTTGTTACTAGCAAGTACTAGGTAGGTCTCCAAATCAAGATATACAACAAGCACAAGATATCAACAAATGCACACCATCACTTAACACAAAAACTTGGAGCACCAATCCAAATCAGTGAACAAAATCCATGAATCATACAGGAAACTAACATATACTTCCTAAACATGAAATGAAATTAAGCATAAGCTGTGCAACAGTAAACTCGGTGCAGCAGCAAACTCAATAAAGACCTAATAGAGGACACCAGAACAAACTCCAGACTTGTGACATTTGTAAAATATAGTAAAATCCACCAATAAGACAAGATGCTGACATAGTTCTAAAGCAACCATGAACAAGAACCTACTCACATAGTTACCCCTTAATCATGAAAAGTAAAATGAAATCAAGAAACTTAGCAACATCCCAAATTCATGCACAAAAAACCCATAAGCTGAGAAAGTCAACAACCTAGTAAGCACAGTAGACAAATTATGGACTTTACACACAAATATCCTCCACCTTACAGCCAAAATTCAGATACCCATCTCAAATCACCAAATGCAAATTAAAACCCATAAAATTGAAACTGAAAAACAAGTAATTGCCCATGATCTCAAAAAAACTGCTAAAAAACAAAAAATTCATGAACTGGGAAATCAGCAAAGACTCAATCAGCACACTACACAAAGTCTCAACTAACAACCAAAAGAAGTTAAAGACACCCATTTAAACAAAGCCCTAAAACAATTCAGATACAAAACAAAAAAATGGGAAGAAATTGAAATTAAGAAAACACAAACTTACAGCCCAGTAATGAGAATTGCTGATGTTCCAACCACCAGAGTAGCGTTTAGACCCATCAAGTGGGTCCCTCCTGTAAGTCCTCTTCTCTGCCAAAATCAACGACGAGTTGCCGCTTCCTGGAGTTTCAGCAACTGACCTTCTGTGATTCTCCCATTTCATCACCTCACCACCATATCTCTCATCTCCATTAACATCCTCTGCAAAAAAAATCACAACCCACATAAAAAAAAGATTACAAATTTCACCCAAAAAACAAAACTTTAACACAAAAACAGCACAAAATCCGAAAAAGGAAACATACCCACAAAGGAGGAAGAAACTTGGAAATCGTGAAAAGCATTGGCGAATGTGAGGAAGAAGAATGTGAAGAAAATGAGGAGAGAGAAAAATGGTGTCGATCGAGTAGCAGAATGAGAGAGCATAATGGGGAAGAAGAGAAGATAAGAGAAGAGAAAGGTGTGTATTGTATGGTTTTTGTCGGGTTTTTTCTTTCTTCAAAGAGAAGAGAAACAGGGGAGACTTGTTTTAGAGAGAGAAAGAGAAGATTGAAGGGCTGCTAATTATATGGTGTTGTTTGTGTTCTTCAAAATCTAAGCCGAAGCCTATTATGTGGAGCGTTTTAGGGTAATTTTTACGCGGATATAACAATAATTACTAACAAATTAACAAATTAACAAAATTTATTTGATTGGCCACGCGCTTTTTAGTTTGTTTCAATTGGTTGGTTTTTAATTATTGTTGCATATATTTTTACTAAAATCAATATAAAGGAACATTGTGATTGTGATTGTGATTGTTTTAAATTACATAAAGGAGATTCTAATCTTTTTGATTTTGATAGAATAATGTAATGACTTTCTTTATTTTCACTTTAAAAGAAAAGAAAGGAACTAGTCAATGATAATGAGATTAAGAAAATGAAGCAAAGATTTGCTCCCTACTTTGTTAAGGTTGCCTTTGATATTGGAATAATTCATATTTTTATGAATAAAGGAATTTATCTTCGGCGTCTTTTTTTTTTTTTTTTATATGGTTGTATGAGGCATTTTGCGGGCAAGTAATCATTAGAAAGAAATAATAATAGCAATAAATTTACAAATCAACTTAGATTGAAAAGTTGAACTGAATAGTTAAAGTCTAGAATATTAGCAAATTGAGACATCGAGTGATACATTGATGAATATGTAGCATATAATTCGACTAATGTAAAATATTGGGGGGAAATAATTGTACACGAGCAGCACAGTTCTAACTAATGGTACGGTGAACACAAGTTTATCATTATGAGGATATAAGAATCTGCAATTAACACACCTAACCATTTGGTTGTATCAATATTTTTTTATTTTTTTTTTTGAGTTGCGACTATTTTTTTTTCAGTATACTAATTTATGCTAACAATTATAGATAATCATGAAATACTGAAAAGGAGCATTTATTTGTGGGAAACTTTGCTATACATTACAATGTCTAAGCAGATTTTCTTAATTTGCTAAAGAGTTGGTCCAAGCATTGAAAAAACATATACTCTACATAGTTCACCTAACACTCACATGCAAATGACAGGCTTTCAAATTTGGGAATTATACAAAGGGTCCTTCTAGCTAGTTGTTAATACTTTAAGTAAACTTTTACTACTATTTATATAGGGATAAAAAGATGTCACCTAATTCAGGTTATCATAAGATATGCATTTTAAAATTCATTTTCATCAACGCATGTCTACTCCTTTACTGGAGAATCAAAAAGGTAATTTTATAATCTTTCACCAATGTTTTATTATGCCAATAGAAAGCAACATGATGATGAATGAATACTCTAAAGTTGTTGGACATTTTGGGAGAAGCTATATTCATGCCATCTTTAAGCCAAATAATTAAGGTTATTGCCATATGCATCGTCGAAGTTTATGAAATTATGAGTCCATTGAGCTCAATACGACTCCTCTAAAGTGTAACCAACACAATTTTAGGTAATGATCTTGTACTACCTTCGGCCCCGTTCGGGGATGGCTGCCAGTGTTATTTTGTGGAATTTATGAAGAACAATGAAGAAGATATCAATGGTTTGAGAGAGAGAGTGTTTGTGCGAAAAATCCCCAAATTGATGAGAGAGAAAATTATTCATTACTGTACACCTTATTACAATGTGTATATATATATGGGTGTATGTACAGAAGGAAAGAGAGAATGGGTTTGTTATAGGCTGTACAAGCAGTTACAGCTATTTACAACTAGTATGCTGATGTAATCAAAATATCTAAGCTAACTAAGCTATATCCAACAGCCAATTGACAATTTTTGATTTTTGAAAATTTTTCAACTATTTGTAGAAATTTAATTTAAAGTCGAATTTTTTTGTACATACAGTTTCTTGCTTCATTTTTAAAACTGACAACAGAAAACTGAAAACCAAAAAAAGTGGTTTCCAAAAACTAGTTTTGAATTTCCAAAAAAACTAAAAACTGTCAAGTGACAACCACCCCAAACAGTGCCTTCATTTTTAAACCAAGATATATGCACCATATTTTTTTTTTTTTAGCCAAAGATATGTACCATATTTCATATATACTACTCCTAGTATTTAGCGCTATAAATGAACCGATACACCTATATGAGTGACTTACGAATAAGTTCAGTCAAGACTCATTTGTTATATGTAGGATCTCAAGCACTAAGAAGCTTTTGGGACTTGTGTAAAAGCCGAGTTCGAGCAGGTTGTGATCAACTCATCTATATTCGTGATTGAATAGTTCGTTTATAAGCTCTTTCAAAGCTTGGTTGATCTCGAACCGAGTTCGAACAGTGCTCGACTCGACTTGTTTACAACCCTACGTCCCTAATAGACTAATAGCATTAAATTTTGATGCCAAATCATCATCCATTAAAAAAAAGTCGAACTCCAAGCAAGTTATATACCCAGAAAAAGGACAAATTCTAAATTCCAATCATCACCACACCACCAACAACAAAAACAATAATTTTATCAATGAAATTAATAAGCTAGTATTGAATAATGGCAGTCACGTAATCAATTCTTCAACGTTACAATACACAAATAAGGTGTGCTTCCCTTGATATTCTTTCTCTATATATAATATATATAATATATTCTTTTCATGGTTTTAAAATGAATTTTGAAAGTTGATTGACAAAGTCAATCCAATGGATGATTGAGAGATTACATATGAACCCAAATCAAGCTAATATATAAAACTCGAAGTGTGACAGATAATCAGAAATGCCCGTTAGCAAGAAACCTCAAGCGGAAGGCACGTATCATCAATTCATCACTACTATTGTACTCTTTAATTAATTTCTGTTTTTTTTTACCGTTTTCACGATTAGGAACTTTCCACACACTTTCCAACATATAACCTCGGATATTTCAATAATCAAAATATTTAATTTTCAAGCATTGTTTATCAATATATTATATAAACAGGTTTTTTTATATTACTTATTAGTATTAATTCAAAAAATTAATTTAATTTAATTCAATTCTACTACTTATTTTTTCTCTTATATACTACTTCTATTCGTTTAGTTTGGTACATTTAAGCACATTCAGTTCAATTATGTTAATTGTAAAGTTTTTGATACTACCTCCATCTCAAACTAATTGCCGTTTTCGTTTTTCCGTATCGAAATTTGACCACTAATTGATGGGGGAAAATACGTATGATAGACAATGTGAATTTGTGTTCTTATTTTGTATTAGAAATTGCTTTCATAACATTATTCATCCTCCCTTCATCTAGAATTGACATTTCTGCACAGAAGTTTAGGAGTCAAAGTTCATAAATTTTGTCCACTAACCATTCAAGAGATATCATGAATAAAAATGTACAAAAATATTTATTAGATTCTTCTAGAAGAGTAGTTTCAATAGAAATTACTTTTGTAATTTTAGCTATTGTAATGTATAAACTATAGATGGTGAAAGATATTTTTGAAGACGGCAAAAGGTCCAGATAGAAAGGTCAAATGCAAACGGGAGTACGAGAGTATGATTTATTATATACCTTGAGGAAAATTAGTGATCAAAAGTTTGATACCAAAAAGCAAAAATGACAAATTTTTTTTTTTTTTTTTTGGTTTGAACCACAAGTTCAAACTAACCCTTTGAACCATAAATCTTGTTCGCACTCGGTCAGCCCACTAAGGGGTAAAGTGGGTCTAGAAAACATCTCTCAATTCGATTTCTTAACCTTGCTTGAGGAAAAAGAGTGTTGAACCATTCACACCAATCACTTCATAATTAAATGACAGATATTTTGAGAGCAGCTAAACAATAAACTGATTAATTAATTAATAGTGGAATCAGAATGTATGTTTGGGAAATCTTTGAAAATGAGGAAGACTACTAACCACATGGGGGATTTCTGGTGGCGCCCGCGTCTCTCTCATTAATTTATTGATCAACTTATCCACGACGACACCTTAAACGTGTTTTGTTGGCCCCTTCCCATTTGTCTACACCTCCCCACTTTTGCCACATATTTGCTTTGGAGATTTTTTTTTTTTTTTTTTCCAATTTTGTCTCTAATAACAAAAGAATTTTTTTTACTCTTGGATGTATACATTCCGAATCCTACGAGGCACCTAACTATTTGCCTTGAAAGTCGTCATAATTCGCTTCCTATCTCGAATGCATGTTTATGCATTATCTAATTTTCAATCCACTAAATTTGAGCATACTTAGAAGACATTTAATTTGATCCTGTAATTCTAGTAATCCAAATTCGTCTATATCCAACCCAAGAGGTATTGGCCCACTGGTAAACAAGCTTTAGCTTATACACCAGGTCACGGGTTCAAGCCTCCTGGGGAGCACCTACACGGAATACCTGAGGCCGTGCGTTAAGAGGTGCCCTTTAGCCACGCCCAAGGGGGAAGGAAGTTCCTCCTTGTAGACAAAAAAAAAAAAAAAAATCGTCTATATCCAAAATTGTAGATTTTAGTAAATGTGTTTTTATGGTGGAACAAATTGAGTGTATCTTACAAGCTTTTTTTACATTACGACACCGAGTTCCTCTATCCGAATTAACGTAAACGTTTCATTAATCTATTTCGATGCATTTGTAGAATGATTCATTCAATCGTCTTTTTATAAGCAAAAGTTGTTTGCTTAACTAGCAAGCATAATCCACTTGTTTTACTAACTTATTGTTTCAACTTTCAACTTCTCCAACTTATTATAGAGTTTAATACTTTTAGTACTAAAAAGGAATACTTTCATTATCTACTCTTTATGTGTTTCAGTGATTATCAAAGGCTACATCACACAATTTTTGGGAACTTTTGATAGAGTTTCAATTTTTAGGGATAAGAAAAAGTCTCAAAAGTTTTATTTGGATAAACTAGCTTTTGTTAACAACTTAAACTTTTGTTAGGGGGTTAAAAACTCCTAAATTAAAAGCTACTCATCGAAACTTTCACCCAAAAACCGAGGCTCAATATTACATCTAGCAGCTACAACTAATTTTGCCAAACATAACTTAACTGGATCCCTTTTGAAGATATATCATTAGTTGTATACTCATGCTCAAAATCCACGAATCTTCCCTAATCCACATCCCTAACCTTTTTTTCAATATTTTGCAATATAGCTTCCTCCATTGAAGTGCCAACGTTATTTCTGCTATATTCCATTATGTATATGAAAAAGTTTGATTCGGAAAAGTAGAAATTGTTTAAACTAGGTCAAATACGCCTTCAATTTATAATGCATCAATAATTTTGCGGCCATTTTTGATTTTTTTTCTAACCTAAGAGAAAAAGTTCTAAACTTGTAAAAAGCCCTTAGTTCTGCTTTCCAAATAAATATATACAGTAGTTGCTTATACATCCTTGATACAAACACAAGCAAAGTAAAGCAAGGTCCAAATCTTACCAAAGTGGAGTATAATTTACATACACACAGTAGAGAAACAAAGTAACTATATGTAAACATTAAATGAATTATATTGCACCAAAAGAAAAACATTAAATGAACTATTATTGTTATTATTAAGTATTAATAATAATCTAGTATGAAATATATCTCTCATCAAGAAACAAGACATACTTCTACCAGCTTTTACACCGCATTTCTCCTCCCTCAAAAAAGAAAAAAAAGAAAAAAAGAAAAAACAATATATAATATTTCTATCATCCATCAATCTCAAAATGCTAGGAAATAAACACAAAAAGAAATATATATATATATATATATATATATATATATATATATATATATATATAAGAGATCACCCTACTATTAGTAGTGGAGTAAGCAGTAGTAGCTTTTTAGCGGATAATGCTAACCACCCTCACCTGTTGTGAACAAATTTTATCCATAACGATTATGAAACTAGCATTACTCCTTCCAAGCTAGTGTAATTGATCGGAGGGCGGTGGTGGGGCCCTTTTCCGAACGAAGGGGAGAGGTGGGGTCCTTTCCCCAAAAGGGTAGGGTGGAGGAAAAAATGATCCATCTGGACCTGTTGTTGGGTTTGTAGTACATGAGCTTTCTCCAGACCCATGTTTAAACACACCCTGTTTCACCATAAAAAAGATAGCCAACCCAACTAGTATTGCTATCAGTGCTGCTCCTATCAGTATTTTCTGATTTTTACTCAAAGCCATTTCTCTCTATTTCTCTTCTGATCTGCTCCTGCTTTGGGTGTGGTTTTGTGCAAAGTAGTTGTAATTCTATAATGAAGGGGTTCTCTTCTCCATCTATATATAGTAGTATAAACGGAGAAAATTTTGTTATATTGAAAAATTGTACGTATTTTGTAAATATAGTTATTTCAGATTATGTTGTTGCAACCAATTAAGTTCGAAGATTCTACCTCCATTTTTTTGAGATTTATCTATTTAAGTATTCCCACGCTTTCGAGATTTTAGTTTAATTAATCCCCACAATGATTCAATTTCCTTGTAGTAACTCATACATGCAATAAGCATGGAATCTAAAGAGTTATTACTGGATGTAAACCTCTATTGCCTTGATCAAGGAATCAAGAACTTGCCAAATACTAGTACTACTATTCTATATCACAAAACAAGCTAGTTGAAAAATGATGAAAGAGGGGGAAAGGGTGAGGGATGTGAAGGAGAAGTAGACGTTTCTAAAAGTTAGGCCTAATCTTCAATCAACAAGGAAAAAAGATGTAATAGAAATAAAGCAAACAAGTATAGGTGTGGTGTGGTTGCTCATTCATCCTTGTTACAAACACAAGCATATACTTATGTGAAGTACTAACATTAACGAATGAAACTTGGTAATTGATGTCCTGAATACATATCGACGTTATACATATAATGAACAGATTAAGGGTGTGTTCTTCTCCGCTTTTGTCAACAAATTTGTCGCTCATCCAAACCCCAATTGCTCTTGATGAATGCGCAACAAGATGGTGTTCCGATTGATGATGCCATTGCAGTATGCTTTCATTACAAAAATATCTGGATAATCTATCTAAATGTTGGGTTGCTGACTTGTGTGGCTGATTACAGATTGCTTACTAGTAAGCTAAAGATTTATTAGCAATATGCTTTATTTTTATATCTATTAATTTACATACAGCATTACAGGCTTCTTGTTCTAGATGAACATAGTGAGGCACCAAGGCTGAATATATGAATTCACTGGCATTTACAGGTTGTGCTCAAAAGCAGCACAAGGATCTGATAGATAGACACATATTGCTGCTGAATCGGGAATTACTTCACACCTGGGCTGCTTAATATTGCTTAAGGAGTTGTTTTTTCTCTGACCTCTCTCATAATCAATTCTCCAGTAAGATCCCTTCGTGGCTCGAAAACTCGACAGCTCTACCAATATTAGAACTCATAGGGAATAAACTTGAGTATTGTCTCATATGTTTTTGTTCCTCGCTTCTCTCTTGAAGTCCTCACTTCATCACTGAAAACCTTCAATTCCCCCAGTCACCAAAATCTTTCACAAATCAAACCCAATCGAAGTAGTTTTTCAAGGGCTCAAATTGGTAATTCTAGACTCATATATAGGTATCTATCCGTTTGTTCCTGGATTCTTAAAGTACCAAGTTTATGCGCTTGGGCAAGCGCAGTAACTCCTTCCATCCTTAGCCACCATTATGACTAGAAACTTATCAATCTTAACAGGTTATCAGAACATATCCAAAACCCAGACATACAGCTCTTCTCCTAAGAGAAAACTCCCAAAATGGAATAAAGAAATCAGTCAAGCCATCGTATTCCCCCAAAATGAATGTACTCTCAAGTCGAATGGGAAAAATAAAAAGTAAAAATTCAAGGGAGGGCGATGACACCTAGCTAAGCAATAATGTTAAGACAGACTAGGCATTCCTCATATCACTCCTGGCATTGAACTCCTTAGAGGCCTATGAGGTGAACCCCATAACTTGTCAGGACAATATCTTTTGAATTGCAGATCATAATCTTTAATCCAAACCACTATATTACACAGACTCGGCTATAAGTATCAAACACATTTACCTGCCCGGATGTCAAACTCAGGCAGTTTCTCAAATTTCCTTGCATTCGTCCTAAATAGGGTGTAAACCTCAGTTAGAACATCATCGCGCACTAGCCAATATTTCTTCTGCCCCTCCAGCAGAAAGTCAGAGCTAATCAAAAGGAGAATAATACTCTAATCTCAGGGGCGGATCTAGCAATGTCTTTACACTAGTCAGTTTTTAGTTTACAATTTTTCTAGTAACCATAAGTGGACACTGTAAACAAGAGGCGATAAGGACTAAAATGTAGATGGGATACAATTCCTAAAGGGATTTGCTGCAAAATGGGACAGCTGTACTGTCACTAGAGCGGCCTAAACATGGCTAGAAATGAGGGTAATGAGAAACTAATTGTTAGGATGGACTTGAAGGTGATTCTTAGCTTGTTACTGAAAGAATTATCCGATCTAAGCCCATTTTATCATAATCCATGCATTGCGAGGAACTACTTTCTAACAATCAATAGCAAATCCGATAAGTCAATAACTAGAGAGGCCAATCGTGCGGGCAGATTTTTTAGGTAACGAAAGGGTCCTAGACACCACTAGAGGCTGAAATATATACGCTGCCTCCAGATCCACTTGTGAAAATAATTCTCGGGGACTTTGTTGGGGTAACAATACCTCGTTGTATTCCTACTTCTTGATTAACTTTGTTGTACTCGAGGTTTAGTCACCTCATGTGCACCGCGAAAAAGAAATCTGATATCCTTTTTAATTTTAAAAATAGAAAGTTTAGATAAATTGAATAAACATATTAATCAGGTTAACACAAGTTTGGCACGATTATTACAGGGTCGAGTTAGAGCTGAACATTTCCAACTCATTCAATAAATGGGGCGTGTTAATGGTGGGAGATCTTTGACCCATTTATCTTCAACACGTACACGACACAACTCAACCTATTTAGCAGCACTAATTACCGTAGGTTCATACTTGTAGAAAGAATAAAGATTGGTCTGAGAGGTATAATTAGAAACTCCACTGCATTTGATGCCTTATAGCAAAACTCTGCATTAACATAACTCGAGTCTCGAGGCAAGAAGATAACGGCTAATTTGCTTTGCCATGACCATGAGCATCTGGAATATACACAGGTGAACTACACACAATTCTTGCAGATGCTTCATTACTATTCCAGTTGTATTGCTTCAAGAAAATGTTAAAAAGGAAACAGAACACCATAGCTTTGAATCTTCAACCAATATGAAGAGCTACATTCATCATTATCAGCTTGTTTTGTTCTAGATTATAGTGAGGAACGATGGCTGAAGAGTACTAAGAATTCATTTAACAAGTACAGGTTGTGCTCAAAAGCAGAACAAGGATCTGATACATAGACACAGATTTCTAACAAATTGGGAATTTTCTTTCACATTTGGGCAGCTTAATATTGCTTCAGGAGTTTATTTTTTTCTACCTTTCTCATGATCAATTCTACGGTAACAACCCTACCTGGCTCGAAAAATGGACAGCTCTGCAAATATTAGAACTCACAGGGAATGAACTTAAGTGGAAGTATTGTCTCATATGTATGATGTGTTCTTGTTCGTCTCCTCTCTCTTAAAGTCCTCGTATCATCACTGAGANATTCAAATCTCTCCAATCCCTACCCCACCACGACCACCACCACCACCCTTTGTCACAAAGAAAATAAAGAAGAAGAGAGATAGCTTAAGTGGGGCAATTTAGTTTTCCAATATATTTTTTTATTTTTAACATTCAAAAATAATGAGTGCCACGTCATCATTTTAACGGAATTCTTCATCAAGCTGACGGAATACGGTTAAGTGAAACTATTTTGCTATCGACATGGCACCACCAAAGGAATATGAAAAATATAGGTAACCGAAAAATGATTATGCCAAACTTCAAGATACCAAAGTGGAACTTTTCCTAAAACAGTAGGTGCTTATTCATCCTTGACAAGTGAAGTAACCTTCACGAACAAAACATGGCAATTGATACTCATATGCTTGTATAATAAAAGTAAGGTCGAACTTTTACCAAAGTACTACTCGCATACAAACAATAGAGAAACAGAGTAACTATATGTAAACATTAAATGAATTATTATTATTGTTAAGGTACTATTAATAATCTAGTATGAAAATATATCTCTCATCAAGGAACAAGACATCGAAACCAGCTTTTACACGGCATTTCTCCTCTCGACCCCCTTCCTCAAAAAAAAAAAATTAAAAAAACAAACAAAAAAAAAACAATACAGTATATAATATTTTTATCCATCTCAAAATGTTAGGAAATTAAACACAAAAAAGAGATAGTGGTACTATTAGTAGTGGAGTAAGCAGTAGTAGCTTTTTAGCGGATAATGCTAAGGACCCTCACATATTATGAACAAATTTTGTCCATAACGATTATGAAACTAGCATTACTTCTTCCTAGCTAGCGTAATTGATCAGAGGGTGGCGGTGGGGCTCTTTTCCTGACGGAGGGCGGCGGTGGGGCCCTTTCCCCAAAAGGGAAGGTTGGAGGAAAAAATGATCCTCCAGGACCAATTGGGATTGTAGTAGATGAGCTTTCTCGATGTTCAAACACGCCATATCTCGCCATAATAATGATAGCCAACACAAGTATTACTATCACAGCTGCTCCTATCGCTATCCCTATTTGATTTCTACTCAAAGCCATTTCTCTCTATTTCTCTTCTGCTCCTACTTTGGCTGTGTTTTGGTGCCAGTAGTTGTAATGCAATAATGAAGGGTTCTCATTCTTCCTCTCTCTCTCTATATATATAGTATAATGTGAGACAATTTCATTATTATTGAAAAATTGTACGTATTTTGTAAACATTGTTATTGTAGTACGCTTTCTATTTCTTGGGTCGGTTTACATCAAATTATGTTGTTGCAACCAATTAAGTTCGAAGATTCTAACTTCATTCTTTGAGATTTATTCATTTAAGTATTCCCACGCTTTCGAGAATTTATTTTAATTATCCCCACAATTATTTCGGGTTTCAAAATTTTACTTATTTATTCTCACAATAATTCATACATACAATGTACAATAAGCATGAAGGATCTTCATTGATATTTCTGTGGCGGAAGAAGATCTCCTTATTATTATGGACACATTAAGTTCTCCATAGAAAAATCTACTGGATATGGCATTTCCACTTCAGTAAGACCTACATAGATGTGACTTTGTGATTTAAAAGTATTAGAGACACAAAAGAGTTGCCTCAAATTTCTTCTAATGAAGCCTAGATAAGCAAGAGAACAAACTTTTCCTTTTTGTTTTTTTTCGTAATCAGAAGAGTCATTAATACGTAACAGAGTAAAGCTCAAGATAAAATCATACTACTAGTATTATGGAGTATTGTGCTAAATCAAAGGCTATCTAGACTTTCATTAGAAGAGTTAATCTTCTGATCGATCACGAACCTAAGAAGGCCAAAATTGAGCTCATCATCAGATGATGATAGCACATCTGTCTCCAGTCGTTGAAGTAGTTGCAATTGGTAAAAACTGTCATTTTAACCATCTATTATGTGACATATTTTCTTCATCATGTACAATAATATACGAGTTCATCTGTAAATTCTGGCAGTCACGTCTCTTATCAGAATCATAGTAAGAATAGCCATAGTATACGCAATAACCGACTCACACATGTCATTTTAACCACCTTCCTCTTTTTATGTAAGTCCGGCCTCTCAATTTCCATTTATTCCATAAATGTTTTTGGTTTATGAACACAGTAACTCATACAAACACAAGTCACAACATTGCCTTCAGGATCAGTTGCCAGGAATCACAAACAAGCTGGTTGAAACCTCATATCACAATAACACGACACAAACTGGACAGGAAATAATTAGATTTGGATTAAGATTTTTGACCCGTTTAGTGTTAAGATTTTGAGCAGAAGAAGATATTTGACCCACTTTAATACATCAGTGGAAGATTTGATAGAGAAACTTTAGATTTCTATAATGTTATTTTAGTATTCAATTAGTGCATGAAAGGATAAAAGAAATTTTGGAAAGTGAGTCCAAGAACATATTAGATGGTACCCTCCTAATGAAGATTGGAATGTTCTTGACATTTACGGGGCGGCAAAAGGAAACAGGAGCAGCTTGAAGGAGAGACATTCTTAGAAATGCAAATGCAAATGCAATAGGCGAATTACTAAAGGCATTTGCTGCAAAATGGGCCAGCATCTGTATTGTCTGTCACTAGACCGGAGTTCAGGGCGTTATTGCATTGCTTATACATGGCTGGTAAAAGTAATGTGGGTATTCAGGAATTAATTGTTAGGGTGGACTTGGAGGTGATTCTTAGTTTGTTGGTCAATGAATTATCGCATTTTATCTTACTCTGTGCCACTGTGACGAACTAATTTCTAACAATCAATAGCAAATCTGACTACAATGTTAATATAGAAGGGTCAATCGTGTGACAGATTGGGTAGTTGATGAAGGGGTCCAGAAGGAGAGACTGAATTATTTACGCTGCCTCCAGTCCACAACCTCTTAGGAAGATAAGAGTAATTTTTTGAGGATTTTGTTAGGGTAGCAATACCTCGTAGTATTCCTACTTCTTGGTTAGCTTTTTGTACTCGAGGCCCAGCTTAGTCCCCTCAGTTACACCCCAAAAAAGAAATCCTATATGTTTTTTAAAAATTTCTACAAATAAAAGTTTAGATAAATTGAATAATGGATTAATCAGGTTGACATGACACGAGTTTGACAGGACAATAACGCGGTCGAGCTAGAGCTTAACATTTCCAGCTCGTAGTGTTGGGAGATAGATATTTGACCTGTTTATTTTCAGCAAGAACACAACACTACCCAACCTATTTACCGTGGATTCATACTTGTAAGAAGAACAAAGAAAGGTCACACAAGTATATTTATTTAGAAACTTCACTGCATTTGACGTCTAACAGCAAAAGCTCTGCATCAACATAACTCGAGGCAAGAAGATAACGACTAATTTGCTTTGCCGTGACCATGAGCATCTGGAAAAGAAGCCGGTGAACTACACACAATTCTTGCAGATGCTTCGTTACTATTCCAGTTATATTGCTTCAAGAAGATGTTAAAAAGGGAACAGAACACCATAACTTTGATTCTTCAACCAAAATGAAGAGTTATATTCATCATTATCAGCTTATTTTGTTCTAGATTATGGTGAGGAACGAAGGCTGAAGAGTACTAAGAATTCATTAACAAGTACAGGTTGTGCTCAAAAGCAGAAGAAGGGTCAGATACATAGACACAGATTTCTAATAAATTGGGAATTTTCTTTCACATTTCGGCAGCTTAATATTGCTTCAGGAGTTGTATTTTCTCTGACCTCTCTGATAACCAGTTCTCCAGTAAGATCCCTACATGGCTCCAAAAATGGACAGCTCTGCAAATAATAGAACTCACAGGGATTTAACTAAAGTATTGTCTCATATGTTCTTGTTCCTCTCTCCTAAAGTTCTCATATCATCACTGCTAAACTTCATTCCCCAATCATTCAATCTTTCACAAACCAAACTAAGTCGAAGTAATTTTTCAAGAGCTCAAACCACAGGGCTCATATCATCTTTGCTTGCAGGAGTGAATTAAAACACTAGCCAATATTTCTTGTGCCCCTCCAGCAGAAATTCACAGCTAAGCAAAAGGACAATAATATGCTAATCTCAGGTTCAACTTTGTTTTTTCCACAAAAGCACAATAACCCCCTTCCCACCCAAGACATTATACGAAGTCAAACAAGATTCAATTTGGATAAACTATAATGATATCATTCATATGAAGAAACATCAACCTAACTAACTATGTTAGAACTAGAATATTTGAAATTCAACAACGACTAAGCATATCATCAATTGGATGAAGCAAAAGTCTCATACAATCAAAGTTCAGTTTCTTTGGTTTACCTGGCTAAGGTGCAATGCAAGTAATTCCCTTGTACTTCCCCTACCCTCATTCGCCTCTCCGTCATAAACTGGCATATCCTGCTCCTCAAGACACCCTGGCTCTCTATCCAATAGCGTCTCGCCATGCTTCATCAAAAAGTTATTCAACAAACAAGCCATCATGATAATGAAGGGCAAGAACTCAACACACTCCTCTTTCCACCTCTTCCTGTTAAGCAGCTGCCAATTAGCTCTAACCCTCCCAAATGCCAATCCAACAACCCCCATTGCCCTATTATGCACTTCATTGAACTCCATCTCCTTCGAGCTCAATTCCTCTCCGTTGCTGCTCTTCACAAATGGAGTTAAAAGCCATGGCATAAGAGGGTAACACGAATCACCCAAAACGTATTGAGGGAGCAAATTCCCATTTTTTAGCTCAAATGGCAAACCATTCAACAACTCTTTAGATTCCTCTACCCCTAAGAACAATCTTGTTTGCCGTAGAATTAACTCGGGTTTAAATGTACTAGGCCAACCAGCTGACACATCTAAGAATCTCCCATCTGAATCAACCAAAGCCTGAACCATCAAAAACCCATCTTTCCCCAATAATTCCCCTTCTACTAAGAATTTTTCCAACCCTAAAACTCCACAGCAACTGGGCAGCGAAATTCGCTCAAAACCCGCCAATATTCTCTCCATTTCCGACCCAAAATCGCCCAAATAACCGTCCAACTGATCACAAATCACCTTGCAAACAACATAAAACGCCCTACAAGCATCCTTTGAGCTGAGCCCAAATCTTCGACCCACCAACGAAAACGACCCATTGTGGGCAAGCCTATAGAGAGCCGCACCGAGGGCGAAATCGGATTGAATCGAAGGAAAACAAGACGATAAACTGTGGGAAATGATGGAATTGAGAAGATAGAAAGTGGGTTTAGACATGCGAAAGATTTGCACCCATCTGGGATCTTCATCAGCTGATGCAGAGAGGAGAAACCGCTCGAACCAGCAACCAGAGTGAAGAGAGAGCGAGTTACAGATTTGGGGTTTGATTTGAAGGAAAGATTGAAGCTTGGAGAGGTAGTGAAAGGCAGAAGATAAGTGGGATTCTAGAGATAGAGAGTGGGAAGGGAGAAGGTGAAGATCGTGGGTGAGGATGAAAGAATGGGCGGCGGAAATGGCGGATGTGACTGCGGGGATGAGAGGAGAGAGAGTGGAGCTGCGGTGGTTGTGGTGGTGGTTTTGGTGGTGGTGGTGGTGAGTGGTGGTGGGGGAGAGGGTCTTGCGTTTGCGCTTTGTAGATGATGACGGTTTAGGAGTTGCAGCCATGTTTGGTAAATTTCATCATTTTCGGAAAGGTTTCCCAAAGTTGCCTTAAATCTCACCACCAAGTGCTAAATGTAAGAAAGAGGTTAGCTCAAGGGTTGAGGTCATCAACATCACTTGGGTACTCTTCTTTACTATATTTAGAGTGATGCATATTGCATAGTTCTTTAGCGTTTACGGATTAAGATTTTTGAGATTGAGATTCTCTTTTCTTTTTCTTTTTGGGTTGGTTATGGATTTGGAATTTCGGAAAATCAATTCATGTAGGTGTTTTTCCGAGAGGCTGGATCACTAATTTGGTGGCATCATGAGTTGTAAATTCTTTCTTGAATGAGAAAGAATCTCATCAAGTCTCCCTTCTTATTGCTTATTAGTATCTATCATGTAATAAACTAAAATGAACTCGAAATTGAAACTCCAATTTAGAATGTCAATTTATAAAACCAACATAGATGAGTAAGTGATGAGAATGGTGAAAAGAGCGTTAACTGTCATAATAGGTAATGCGTGGGCATTCTATTCCTCATGTGTAGGCTCCTATCTAAAGGCTCACATTACTTTCTACATCTTCTTTTTTCCAAACTTCTCAGATAAAAGGATCGTTGTGCGTCATTCTTGTTTCTTCTCGTTGTTTTCAAAATCGTTAGTATCAATTCAAATATTCAATTGAGCTCATATCACTTTTCCACGAATTCCATCTCATATAATTAAACTCAAGGGACAAAGTAACCGATAAAGTTGAGGACATAGCTTCCTCGAGAGTGACGTGCCAATTGTTGAGTTTCACTATATTCTCTGGTGCCTTGACAACAAAGGTTGGATAGACGTGTGGAGGACCGATTGGTTAAACTATATAGTTATTAAAGTTTGACAACTGAAAATAGTACAATTTATACACTTGGTTAGTTTTTCCAGGTTCTAAATTTTTGTTTCCCTCATTGCATTAGGTTTGGTAGGCATGGAATTTAATTGGATTGATTAGGTGAGGGATTTGTCACTTATACACAAAAATGTATGGTGTTTGGACTGTTGATAGTGAGAAATTTAGTTATTGATGCTTCAATAAGGAATTCGCATGATAGACTCCATTGAAATTCAAGGAGTTTCCAATGTTGGACAATAGACTAGGCAATATGGTGGGGGCAATGGTGATGATAAGTCAGGTGAACACTCAAGAGGGGGAGGGGGTGAATTGAGTCTTACTATTTTCCGTTTTTTTTCTTTCTTAAGGAACTGGTTGAATTTTTCAGTGGAACGAGATTAAATAAAATGAATAAGCAATAAAAGACAGAATGAGACACGAATTTTTACGTGGAAAAACTTCTTGCTCAACCAATGAGAAACAACCACGAGCCCAAGGGATTTTAAAGCTCCACTATTCAATCATACCAAAGTCACAAGATAGACCCTAATCTACCCTTGACCCGAAACCCAAGCAACCCTCAATTGTCTATTTTGTTGAACACTTGGACGATTTGCTCTCTCAAGTTCACTGCCTCAGCTGTGTCAGTATACAACATATTTATAGGCTGAAAGATTACCCAATCATTTGGAAAAATCTTCTCAAAAAGATGTGGAACCAAGAATATAATCTTTTCCCCATACATTAGGTAATACCCTAAGAATATTCAAAGAATATTGTGTATATATAATCTCAGTCAATCATGCTGCCTTTTTCTCCAAGAAACCAACCAAGATAAGTGATCTTCCTTTATAGTTTTATTTCCATAAAACTTTCAAGGATGATTACTAGTCTAAAATAAAGATATGGAAAATCATTTTAGAAAGACATTTTCTATGAAAAGAAGAATTTTGTTAAATCAAATAATTATGAATTAATTCAAACCAAATTTAACGAAAATTCTAATTTGGCACGTTTTTCTCACAGGCATGAAGAGAAACTGATGTTGTTCCTCGGCATGTTCCACTTGCTGTTTTGCATGGCATGGAACATGGGTTGTTCCATATGCTGTTCCACATGACATCACAAGTATTACTTACTATTTACACGAAGCATACTAGAAATACAATTGAACTTGCAGCGTCTTGATTTCAAGTCTCCATCGTCATCCATCAATCTTCATTGCACCAAAGTTCCTTGCATAACAAAATAAAACTCAAGGGAATATTAGTGATAAGTATCAATTGTGATCATCATCGAAACTATTAAAGCACAACAGGTGGTAAGAGAAGGGTGAAAAAAGAGAGAAAGTAGGTTGAAGGAAGATGTAATATAGACCACGAGCAGAGAGATTAGAGCTTGGGAAAAATTAAAGTTAAAGGAAATGAAAAGAACATGAAATCTCAACCCGTAAAGTGTATTGTTACAAGTGTCAATCATTCAATAGGATTACCTTTATCGGACCTCGTTGTTAATCTAATTACATAAGAGGATTTGTGTTCATCAGGTGGAGGTGGTTGTTGAACATTTGTTTTGAAGTTCTATGATCATCAGAGATTTTGGGTTGTTGAAAAGATATCAGGCTCGGTTTTCATTGTTGCACACACTGGCTTTAACTTTTGGAAAGAATAAACAAACAAACAAACAGTCTTCATGGTCGCAAACATTGACAATAACTTTTGGAATAAAAAAAAACAAACAAAGTACTGATACTTTATAAAAGTCGCATTATAGCAGTTTGTAACGACCCCGACCAAACTCCAAAGACAAGTATTTATCGACGTTGCATTGTAGCTATA
>BSSO01001262.1:0-24751 GCA_030267885.1 Mesembryanthemum crystallinum
TTTAGACAAGAAATTTAAAATTCATTATGGAGTTTATATTAATCATTTTAGTGTTAATATTAACAATTATAGATTTTTGATTAAATAAAATGATTCTTATTTATTTATTTAATCAAAAAATTATAGGGTGCTCAACTATTAAAGTGTAGACAACATTTGAAGAACTCTGATAGGTGGCAACTAGATGATCGTGTCTTGGAGTACGTTAGAAGTGCTGGGTTTTATGGTGTACATAGAGCTGCATTTCTTGCTTTAGATAGAGGACTTATTACTGCTTTAGTGGAGAGATGGAGGCAGGAGACTCATTCTTTTCACTTAGCTGTAGGAGAGGCCACCATCACACTTCAGGATGTCGCTGTGTTATTGGGTTTGAGAGTTAGCGGTCGGGCAGTGACGGGTAGTTCAGATTATATTTGGCCTGATTTGGCAGAGCAATGGTTGGGTGTTAGGCCTCCCGAGGAAGCACTTAGTTCATCTTCTCTGAGTTTGATGTGGCTTAGGAATCAGTTTGGTCAGCTCCCACCCGATGCAGATGATGTCACAGTACAGTACCATGCTAGAGCATATTTGCTCACTTTGCTGGGGGCCGTTCTCTTTGCTGATAAGAGTGGAAACTCCGTACAGTTGATCTACTTGTCGTTACTTACTGATTGGGATAGAGTTCAGAGTATAGTTGGGGTAGTGCGACACTTGCGTTCTTATATCGGAACCTATGTCGAGCGTCTCAGTGAGGCACATCAGACATTGGTGGAGCACTTATACTTTTGCAGTGGTGGTCATGGGAGCGCTTACACATTGGTAGACCTACTATTGGCACTCTTCGAGGCCAACTCGACATAGATGGCCCAGCAGACCCACAGCCTGCTCCATTTCTCGGGAATCAGCATTAGTATGGCGTCGATCCTTTAGGATGCAGGTGAATGAATTTAATGTTAAGCAAATTTTTATTTATCTCATCCTTTTTTACTTAATTATGTTAACCCTTATTTTTTTATTTCTAAGATGGCTCCGAGTTTCGCTTTCTCGCGCCGACGGGAAGAGTGGTCTTGCTTACTTTAGGGATGCGCTTGATCACCAACAACCTGACCAGGTAACTTGTTTATTCGCGTTTTTCAGCGTTACCTTTGCGAAATATAAATAACCATATACAACTCCAATTGTTGATGATATTTTTTATTTTTTTAGTTTACTTGGGAGCCCTATACCGATGAGGTTTTACGATCACTCCCAGATGTGTGTCGAGAACATCAGTCGGAGTGGCGTGTTATTGCACCGTTGATATGCATTGATATCGTCGAGTGGCATTTCCCTGATCGTGTCATGCGTCAATTCGGTTTTCAGTAACCAGTTCCTCAGAGTTGCGTGACTGATATTGCTTTACATCGGATCGACAAACGAGGGAAGGCCAAAGAGAATTGGTCCAAGAAACATGAGCAATTCATAAACCAGTGGGATAGACGGTTAGAGCGAGTTGTTCAGGGGGATCGTGCAGTTGGACCGATGTCGTCTTCTAATCCTTACATGGTTTGGTACAGACAGATCACTCGTAGATTCATTACCCCTCCCACTCGACGAGCTTCTACTGATTATCAACCTTCTATTGTTCCCTTACAGTTACTTGTAAGTATTATCTTTGAATTCAATCTTTTTCTTTCTCAATATAACAGATTAATTTTTTTATTTTAACCTGTTCATTTGTTCATGTAGAGTCGTTGTTTGGCCTCTGCCCATGGCAAGCTCAGTCAGATTAGTGCACTATGTCCGCCTGAGGCTAGAGTAGTGATCAATGACGTTCTTGGGTCATTTTCGGTTTGCTTGGATAGGGTTGGAGAATCACATCTTCTCCAGCCTCCACCGCCGCCACCTCCACCACCGCCACCTACGCCTCCGCCACCTACGCCTCCGCCACCTCCACCTCCGCCTCCGACTCCCACTCCGACTCCTCCTCCTCCACCTCCACCTCCACCTCCTCCTTCACCTCCATAATCCACATCCACATCCGCATCCGCATCCTCATCTCCTATCCCTACAACTCCATCACCCATTTCACCATCATCTCTATCTTAAGTAGATTTCTCAACTCTAACACGCCGTTCTCCTTTTACAAGTACGTCTCCCATTTTGACTTTTGCTCGACGATCTAGACCTGCTATGATCTCTACCGCACCATTACCAGCTATTGTTGAGGAATCATCTTCAAGTACAGGAGAAAATCAAGATGTAGACCAATCAAACACCAAGAGACGTCGGACATAGCTTGTGTATATTTAGAACCATTGTGTAATGAGTTTATTTTTAGCTAAAGCATTTTTTGGACCAATATGTAGACCCATGTATGTTTCAAATGATTTGTAAATATGTGTTTCGTTTATCTCTTTCGAAATTTAATTTACGTTGTATTATTTGGAGGATGGAGGCATATCAACCATATGTTGATTGGGAGTTGTACTTTGGTTGGACATATTGTGACTGTTTTTGATAGTTGTTTCTGATTGCAGGTTAAGTGTTGTAGGGGCTGAAATCTGTTTTATTTTTTGCAGGAAACACACATAAGTCGCCCTCCGGGAGGGGGAGGGCGACTTTCTTTCAAATAACTCGCCCTGTGAGTGGGCGAGTTTGTGCCGCGTAAAAATTTCACTCTAGTCAGGTACAGGGTAGATGTCATAACCCGCTCTCTGAGAGGGCGACTTACCTCTGCTGCGCGCAAAAAAAAATTCTCGGTTCGTGGTGTCCCCATCCTACGTGGACACCACCATGGTAAATAGTTTCGAGCCCAACCTAATCTGGTATATAGTTTTCATTTCAACCCTATTCCAAAAAAAAATTCCATTATATGCATATTACTCTACATGTAATTAATATTATAGGAAATTGCATCAACCGTCGAAGGCGAACAAAGGAACCCTAACCCTTTCTCTCTCTAAACCCATACACACCCATCTCTACGACACTTGCTCGCCGGCAGCCGGTGATCAATCGGCGAGCCTCGACTACTCGTTTCTGCAGTCCGATTGTCATAATCGCCATCTTTAGCTCCTCACGCAAAGAAGAACTTGATCTCTCTGTTGATAACTTGTGTGCTATCTGTGCGGCCGGTGCTCTTTCAATATCTTCAACAGTTTGTTCCCTCAATTGATTGGGGCCTTTTGATGCAATTTTGATCAGGTATCCTACTCTTCGCCATCAATTTGATAATTTGAGGGGTTTGTACTGGGTCAGGAGCTTTTTCGCTCTGTTTTTCAATCTAGTTTTGGTACTAAGCTTTGGGTTTTTTGTATTAGTACTGTTTCTTGGTGGGATTTACGAGTTTGGGATCTTGTTGGTTTGTTTGTTGGTTTGATTTTGGGAGATGGATTGTTCCAATTTTTGGATGGCTAAGTTGAAGGATTGTCCGGATGACAAATTTAAACTTATGGAGTTACTCATGGATAGTCCTTCGGCTATTATTTGCTTTGCTAAATTACGAAAAGATGAAGGCAATGTTCTCTTTAAGCATGGAAAATTCGAGTTAGCTTTTTCCATGTATGATAAGGTTATGAGATCTTTCTCTTTGGGATTGCAATTGTGTTTGGAGAACGAGAAAGAATATAGGAGTTTAATGTTGTCCTTAAATCTCAATCTTGTTGCTTGCGCTCTCAAACTTTTTAAGTATGATCTTGCTATAGAGTATTGTTCATTTGTTCTTGAAGATGATCCTAAGAATGTCAAGGCTCTGTTTAGAAGATCGAGCAGCTGCCCATATGAGCCTGGATTTGCCGTTTGAGGCTCACAGTGACCTTGTCAAGGCTTCTATGTTTGATTCTAATAATAAGGATGTGATGCGGAAATTGGGAATTGTGGAGAAGTTGCTTAAAGCTGGCTTAAATGGTAAAAGAGGTTCAGATAATTGTCTTGATTTAGAGAGAGATAGGAAAGGGAAAAGAGCTATGCCTTCGATGTGTCCGGAGGGCTGTTCGAGTGCTCCGAAAGGTGTTGTGAATGATGGCTGCTACTCATTTGTGTATAATGGGGATGGATTGTCCGGTCCTGAGACAACATTACCAGGTGAAAGTTCTAACTCTAATATATCTTGTGTTGAGCTATTGATGCCGACAGTGAATATCAATAATCCTAGAGAAACTGAATGCAAGTCATTGATTCTATAAAGGCTTCAATTTGTGATCAAGAAGCGGAGTCTGTGATTTCTTCTATAGACAGCACCAAGTTAACTCACCTTAACAGTGAGACTCACAATGAGCAGCCGGCATCACTTCAAAGCCCTGACAGGAAACCTGACCACACCGATTCCGACCATGTGAGTTGCAAGAAATCCCATTTTAGGTATTTCAATAGGAAAATGAATCAATCTCTTGTGGTTCCTCATATAGTGCATCAGAAGCTGATAGAGGGGCAAGAAGTCGAATTTTACCATCCTTCGTCTATGTCATTGATGACAATCCGAGTCCATCACACAGCTATGGATATTACCCATGACATGGGTCTTCCATCCCGCACACTTTCTAGCGACTCAATGATTAATGACTTATCTACAAACAATTTTGTGGATGAGGTTGAGTCCTATGGTGCTGAGGTTGTGATGGATAACATTAGTGTTGCCCACGAGGTTGCCACCTCTATGGAGAAGCGTGATTTCGTCAATGAGGAGGTTGTGATAGAGAATGATGATCTTGCCCAAAAAAGTACTACGGTAGAGAATTTTGGCTCATTGAACAGGCTTCAATTCCCCATCTGTGATGTTTCTCGAACTAGTAGCAGGAAGTACAAGACCACGACCAGTCAGTTCAGTTTTTCTTCTGGAGCAAAGTCGCGATTTCCATGCTTCAGGTGGCAATTACAACACAAGCATAGCTACCCTTCTCTCTCGCATAACACGTCTTCTGGTCTCCGTTCTCAAGGATCCAAATTCATAAAATTTTAGGGGAAGAAAGGTAGTCATACTTGCTTATTTAACAGGTTATGGTTTTGCAGGAACCCGGATCATCCCAAACGGAAATCTCTTTCTGAGGAAAGTCCTTTAGGTAGTTATAGAAAGAAAGTTAAGTTTTATGTTTCTTCTAGTTCTTGTACTGCCTTTGAGAGCCATATCAGTGTGTTGTAATATGCTACTTTTAGCTTTAATAATATTATCTTTCCACTTACCCAAAAAAAAAAAATGAATATTATAATGACATTAAAGAAAATTTAATAATAATTAAGCTACTTAATTATCTCATATTTATTGTCTCATTTTAATTCCAATTAGAATTCAAACTAATATTTATTTGTTGCACATAATAAAATTTCAATCCGGTGACCTAGGGTATAGCGATATTTCACTTAGGTGACTCGAGGTTTACATAATATTTATGAGGTGACCTCCTTTTCAAAGTTTGCTGCAAATCATTTTTCCGGTCAACGGAGCAGTGAAAAGTCTATTTTTACCTCTATTTTTTTGTGTGTGTTTTGGCTGGATTTAAGCACTTCAAACCTAAAATAAAAAGAAAAATCAATTAAAATTACAAAAGGAGCTAAAAAAAAAAGGGGCTTAAAAATAACTGACATTTATAGCTCCAAAAAATAGGAGGGTATATTAAATTTTTCATTTTTTCCTTTTTAAATCCCTTGATGATAAATGTAGTTAAAATTGAAAGGGTAAAATGGTCATAAAAAATTAAAGTTTTAGTTATTATATTGAAATGGCTTGTCCACGTCAGCTTCCGACGACCGGAACTACGCCGGAAGTCACCTAAGTGATAATAGTTTGAAAAGGAGGTCACCTCATAGATATTATGTAAACCTCAAGTCACCTAAGTGAAATATCGCTATACCCCAGGTCACCGGATTGAATTTTTCCCTATTAAATATGAATACTTTTGGAAAAGAAAAGAAAGAACTGAAAAGAAAAAGAATAAAAACACAAAGTGATTGGATTTGAGGGGGATAAAATCATACAACATCTATATGTATATAATATAATAATTAGTTTAAAACGCATGAATTGAAGAAGATGCAGCCATGTGGCAGCAGATGATGTGTCGCTATAAGGATGATGTGTCCTTACAATAGATGATATATGGTATAGCTTATGTGTCCAACCCTATTCAATGTGTTAATTTCATTGTACACATTTATTTTCCATATTCATGTCTAATGGTTATTTCATGTATAGCGGTAAAAATTATTTCAATGTTAATAATAATCACATTAATCTCACTCTTAATTGATTATCACATGCTCTATTTTCCAATAGATCATATATCACTATTTAAAAAGCCAATATCTTTTAGTTGTAAGGAAAACATTAATCCAATTTTTGATTAAAAAAAAAATCTACTATTTTTACTTCAAAACTATTATACTTACATATTGTATAGTGAAAGGCGACGAATTAGGATTAGGGGGCTATGTCTAATGTAATATGTTATCACTCTCCCGCAAATAAAATGCTACCTATTACAAGTATATAACTAGAGTCGCTTTAAATGGATTATTGATAATTGGTCTTTAAGGTTATTTATTTATGGATTAATAGCTTAATATTCAACCCCCAAAATATTAAATATAAAAACAGACTTTCACTCATGTTCATCTATATATACTTTACCTTCTCATATTCCCCTACATGAATTAGCGATTCACATTTTAAGATTTTAATTTATTACCAACACAATTTTTTAAAATTGAAAAATAAGGAATCAAACAAAATTTTCAAGAAGATAAATTCTAATAATAACAATAAAATTCAAAAAAGAAAAATAAATTATTTTAAAAGTGAAACTCAAATCCTACTGTATAACCAATAAAGTTTTGATATAAATCTAACATTAGCCTTCCAAGGGAAAAAAAGAAGTTAGAAGAACATAATTAAAATAAAATGAAAATGATAACACAAAATAAATTTTAAAAATTCTTGGTTAAATTATACTTGGTATTTGTTAGGTGCGTATCAAATATGACATGCATCACCAAGATATAATATAACATATATCAATGAAGTATGCGGTCAATCATATGCTAAACTGTACAATAAATAAAAAAAAAAAAAGTAGACAACTTAAATACTACTCCCTCTGTCCCACTATTACGTTTCCAAACCACCAAAATTTTTGTCCCACCATTACCTTTTCAAACCAAATAATCCCCCACACCATCCCTAAATTACCTCTCCACTATCTAAAAAATACAATAAAAAAACTCTTTCTTCTCTTTCCAATCACTCTCTCTAATCACCATCTCTCTTCTAATTTTATATCTCTCACACAACCAATTATTATATTCTCTCTATTTCACAAGGGCAAAAATGGCTAAAAATTTCCTCCTAAATTCTTGTGCCAATTTTGATTTGGAAACGTAATAGCGGGATGGAGGGAGTATTAAGTAGTAGTAATAAACATCATGTAACTAGGGCACAGTGAAATAGACTAATTAACATCTTACTATTAAATAAAATAATAATTTAGTAAGTAAAATGATTAACCCGTGCATCGCACGGGAGGGGAAACTAGTTTCAACTTAAATGAAAGATATAGCCCTACCTTTAAAATGGAAACTTCTATTTCTCTTAGGACATGAGACGTGAGTTTATGTGACTTAAGACGTCAGGAGGTTAATTTTTGCTTAATGAAACATCAGGAGGTAAGCAGAAATTTTAAGCCCGTAGGTGAAATGACTCAAAATGAGACAATTTTGAAATGTTAGGTACCAAAATGAGATTAGTAAAAGACAAGTATCCAAATTGCAATTAAGCCTAATGTCAGGTACCCAAAATGAAATTTTTTCTAAATTAATTATTGGAATTCCCTTCATGTTCGTATGGCAGTGAGATGTGACTTACCAATTTTTATTTTTTTCTAAATTTAAAGTTAGTTTTTGGAAACCAATTTTTTGATTATAAATTTTCATTTGTTAGTTTTGACAATTGAACAAACAATAATAAAACAAAAAAAATTTGTGATTGTCTTATAGATAAGGAAAATTGGTTTATATAATCTCAACTGTTAGTGAGTTGAAGATAATAATCTGAACTTTACATCATGCAAAATAATTTGAACTATTAACATTGTTGCAAGCTGTGTACCTGGATTAACACCGTTAGGTTTTTCGTTACTAGTTGCTTATGTGGCACATAAAATTATAATTTCTTTTTACAGTAATATGACTTTGGTTGTAAGTAGGGAGTTCTTTTTAAAAAATATGGTGTAATTGTAAATAGTGAGAAATTAAAACGATTGTTAAAAAAAAAAGGAAAATTGGTTTATAATATTCCCAATTATTGTGAATTGCAGATAATAATCCCAACTTTATTAATTGCGTAAAATAATCCAAATTATTAACATTGTAGTAAGCGGTGCACCCAACTTGACACCGTTAAATTTTCCGTCATGGACATAGTACGTGGCAATATAAATGTTCATATGGCATTGGTAAGTGAAAGAGGTGATCTCGATCAATGCAGAAGTGTCTAATTCCCAACTATAATCTGTGTATACAAGTTTTGATTTATTGTTGACCTTGATATTATAACGTGACTTATCAATGTAAGGAGTGGTTGATTATTAATAAAATTTACTTAATGGACCTTGATATTTTTGTGCGCTATCTTACCTTTCCTAGAAGGTGGGGATAGTTTCACACTATGATGCTTAGATTAGCTTGATTATTAATAAAATTTACTTACTTAAAAAAAAAAAAAACGTGCCTTATCAAAGTTTGATGTTTCTATATTATGTACTTGATTGATTAGTGTAAGAAGTGATTGTGTAAGGACCTTCCTCACCCTGAAAAGGTTTTGAAGTTCTTGAGCAGAATGGAACGAAAATAGTAATTCAATGTCAACAAAGTTGAGTTGATAAGTTCATACCTTAAATTTAAGAAACACACAGTGTATCTTCTTGATTTCTAAGACTTTGGCAACAAATATCTTCACATCTGTACTTATATCCTTCACATGCAATTTACATAAACAGTAAAATGTCACTGTGTATGTGTGTCGTCTGCAACTGACTTGTATTCCAAACTTATTCAAGACGAATGCTTGGTTCCCTATATAACTAAAGACATGGGTGATTTTTTCACTAAACCACCATCATGTTCGTACACATCCAATTGGTGTTGAACTAAACTATTACCTACTACAAATCGTGGATTGTATTATTTGGGCGGTTGGGCCACAAACTACGGTATTCTTGGTGATACGTTGCGTTTTGCAAGGGTAATTGTGGGTTCGTTGTGCTCAGATATATGTAGGGAGAGGCATACATGGCACAACGTGAGTGATGATGATTTCCATGTAAGTTGCGCATGCATAAGGTTAAGCGAGTTCTTTTCAATAATCATACAATTGTATCAAGTGTAACCCTTTATTCAACATTTTATGACCCCTTCAATGTAGCACTCTGTCAAAGTTCGGCTAAAACTACACTGCCACCATTAAAATTCAGCTTTTACTTGAGTAGGGGGTTAAAGAGGATAATAGCTTAAAACCGCGTTAGCAACTGTTCTAGTGAGACGTTGTGAAGATGGAGTTCTTTTTGGTTAAATGCTTAGGTGTTTTGCACAAATTAGACTGTAGTATTTAGGGTGTAAAATGTAGTATCTGGCGTCATGTTCATGACCTGGCTAAAGGTTTCCCCTTCCCCCGGTCTGTAAACGTTATTGTGACTAACATGCATTGTATGAGGTGACAGACTTTAACTAATAAAAATCAGGGAAAGAAAAAACTACAAATACAAGCAATCCAAAAACAAAAGAGAATACTTGCAAATAAAACTGTACAAAGCTCACATAGATAAAATCAGAAATAATTTGAAAAGAAAATCCTTACCTCAGTGACACTAGAGTTGGTAAAACGAGGTGCTGCAGGGAGGTGGGCAGGTGGCTATGGCCATGGCAGTACTTAGATGTGGGAAAAAGGAAGGAAGAATTTCAAATCTAAGTGTAGAAATGAAAACGAGAAAAGAGGGGAAAGGAAAAGGAAGTAACGAACAGAGCCAAGAACTTCATTGCAAGCAAGTAGCAACTGTGTTAGATGGCTGCAGACTACGGGGCAGGGCAAGGCAGAGCAAACAATGAGGCAAGACAGATAGAGATGTTTGCCTCAATCAATTAGCTTACAGGCAAAAGCTAACACTGACATAAGAAGGATAGCCATAAACATAGGAACATTTTACTATCCTAATTTGTTCTACGGAAGAGGGAACAATTGAAAAACCAGGACTTTGCCAAAGAGCTTGCTAGCCCTTATCTTTGAGCATTCTCACTGAAACAGTATAATGAACCGGCTTAATATGGTCCAACACTGGCAAGATTTTCTCAAAAACTATTACTCTTACTTTAGAGCTAAGGAGAGTTATCTTGAGCTTGAATTTACACGTAGCTGAGGAACTGCAAGTTGGCCACCTATTTTCCATTTTGATAATCAGCATAAAAGCTAATGATCACTTTCGCAACCAGTAAACTGAAAATTGTATTTCCCTCTAATTTAGAGCGCTTAGGACTTTGGTTTTCTTTCTACAGCAACAGATATACTACAACATTGCAAACTTCACTGGCAACATCATTGCTGCAGAAGACAACCAGATATACTACAACAGTGCAAACTTCACAGGCAACATCATCTTGATCCCTACTCCGTTTTGAATGATACGGTTTTCTAATGAAACCTAGACAGAGATCAGAAAATAATATCTTAACGAGCCAAGGCTCGTCTCTTTCTTTACTATAGGAAAACTCCGAGGGCAACATCCGTATACCCAGAAGAAATCTGCCCTCGCATCTGGTATCTTTTCCATATCAATTATTAGAATTTAGAGCAACAAGGTAACAGTCCTCTGAATAATGCTCATAGCCTCCAATCACCCAAAGAAAGACTATTCAAGGTCCATCTTTCTGAGAAGGAAGTTAGAGTAATGAAACGGTTAGCAAATAAAAGTTCAGTCCATAGAGCTAGAAT
Organism: Mesembryanthemum crystallinum; assembly: GCA_030267885.1. NCBI lineage: Eukaryota > Viridiplantae > Streptophyta > Magnoliopsida > Caryophyllales > Aizoaceae > Mesembryanthemum > Mesembryanthemum crystallinum. The sequence goes on from BSSO01001262.1 coordinate 10,931, forward strand.
CAACGTTAGAGCATAATCAGCTTGAAGCTAATAATGTGCTATCATGTAGCTTATTGAGTAACTAATCACAAAGTACATTTGCAGCTCAAGATACAGAAAGCTATCTAGTAATTGCACCCTTGAATGGTAAACACCATAGAGAAACAAGCCCACATTTTCTCAATAAAAACTGGACACTGAATCGTAATTAGGTTTGTTCCTAAAGCAAAACACAGCAACTTCTTGGTTCTTCAATGTCAGAAACTTTTAATCAATCAAAATTCTCAAACAGAAGTTTCTCTGCATTTCCCACAACAGAACACTAAAGCCTAGGAAAGGCACACTACCAACTAACAATACATGCAAGTAATTTTGTTACATAAATAACCTATCTAACCTAGGCCAAAAACATCAAAATTTAGGCCCATACCCTTGAACTCATCAGTAAGTATTGCACATCAAAATTGCATATAATTTGAACTATGGATCCCAATCAAAATCAACATGTATTGAACTATACCAAAATCATACTTCTCAGCATACAGAAGCAACAAGTAAATTAAGCCAAAATCTTGCCTTTCTTAGAATTCTTCTCAGTCATAGACTTTGCCAAAACCATATCTTCCTTGAGCTCCAACCCCTTCTAAGCCTCCTCCCCATCTCCCCTCTTCCTCTTCTCCCCAACAATCCCCAATTCACCTCCCCCCGCCTCGTAAATAGGCATTGCCAACGACTCCGAACACTTCAAATGCAACGCCCTCACATTCCGCCACTTCTTCGGAACAACCTCCACAACCCCATCAACAGCAGCACCCACATTCTCCACAATCTCCCCCTTCTCCATCCCGACCCGCGCCACTCTAACCACATTACAACTCGCCCGCTTCTGCAAATCAATCGTAGTCGAACCACACACCTCCTCAATCTGCTCCCTCCAATCGCCCCTACTTAACTCAATCCCAACCGGGCCCTTCTTCCTCTTGTAGAAATACCTCCCAAGCACCTTCGGGAGATTCACAACCACACTCTTATCGGCCAAAAACACATCGTAAGAATCACACAGCTTCTTTTTATCCTCAAATGATTTGTAATCTGATTTCAATTTCGACATCTTGATGACGTTCGAGATGGGGAGATCCTCCCTCTCGATCTTCTCACGTGAGGAGAGAGAAAAGCGGTCCTCGACGAGGAGGCAGATGGTGAAGTGGGGGGAGTAGGGGGAGGAGAGAGAGTGTGGGAGAGGGATTCTGATGGGGTTTTGCTGGGGTCGGAAATTTGGGGGGATTTGGTTGAGAGTTACGACTAAGTAGAGGAATTCGTCGGGTTTTTCGGGTTTGGGATTTGTTGAGTGCCATTTGAGAAGGGCTTTTACCGCTCTAGTGATTGATTGCTTTGAGACCTTTGAGGTCGGCTTTGATGGCGGCGCTTCCGCCATTGTCGCCTGAGAGATGGAGGTTTTAGTTGGTGGGTTTTTGGTAACCTTAAATTTGAACACCCTTGAGCTCAGTGTTTGTATAAAAGTAAGAAAAGGCATCACGTGAGGAGCACGTGACTTCAAAACCCACATATAAAAAGTTGAAAACCATTGAGCATATAACCAGCCAAAAGCCCAAAACGCAACACTCTCTCTCTCATCGACAACCCACAAAAGCTGTTCCAAGTCTCACCCTCACAACAACCACCTCAGCGCCGCCGCGATGCCGCCGGCGCCACCACGCAACCGCTCCGGCGCCGCCTCAGCAGCCTCATCCTCATCATCCGTCAAGGTACTCCCCTTCTCTCTCCTCTCTCTCTCCTCCCAATTTCACTTTGTTACATTCTTGATCTGCTATTCCTCGTTGCAAAATCGAAGTTTGAATTTCAATGAATTTGGGATTTTTGTTGGGTGATTTAGGCGCCGTTGAATTCAGACGCGTTTTTGAATGAGCTAACCGCCATGTTTGAGCGAAGTACTGAGAAGGGTTCTGTGTGGGTTACACTCAAGCGATGTAAGTTCATGAAATTGGGGTTTGGATTTTGTGTTTGTGGGATTTGTGATGTCAATTGGTTTGAATTTTGTGCTGCATTGTTTGATTTATAGCATCGATGAAGTCGAAGGTACAAAAGAATAAGATGGCAACGGCTGGGGAGGCAATTGAGTACAGATGCTTAATACGTGCAACTGATGGAAAGAAGACGATTTCTACTACGGTACCTACTTTGTTTTCAACTTGTTTTTTTTAGCTTTGTTTGCATTGTTATGCCATTGGATTTGTGGGTAATTCGTAATTTTCTGATGTTACTTGATTGAGCATCATATATGGGTAGATATGTGTTTCCCATAGTTAGAGTGCTCTTTGATATGGTGTTGTGCTTTTGCCTAATCTAGGTGATGAACCTTTTTGGGTGATGCGTAATTGGGGTCATTGATATATTTTCTGTACGAATTTCCATAGTCAGTTTTTATCCTGCATCAAACCTTGCATCTAAGTAATTGATTGTCGTAAGTTGCATTTTTATGGATTTAGTTGCATCCGTATAGATTTAGTTTGTCCATGTGACACCTCTTTTTATAGTTGGGCTATCATATTTTAAGAAGAGTAATGTACAATATGAGCCTTGAATCCGATAAAATTGAACTAGGAACTTGCAATGGCCACGAAAGAGATAGAAACAGGTAGGAGGAGAGAGAAAGAGGAATTCTCAGTTGCACGGAGGAGACAAAAAGTGGGAGGAGGAGTGAGGAGAGCCCGAGAGAAAGGGAAAGGAAAGAGATTATGGAAAATACGCTTCCCTTCTTTTTAAAAGGAATTTCCTTGCTTGAGCAGAAAAGTGTTTTCCGCTGGAAATCGATTTCCCTTCCAAAGACAAACCAAGCACTGGAATTTTTTTCCTGTCCAACCAAACACAGGCTTGGTGATATAACCTAATTAGCTATTTTATAGAATTACCATGGCATGATATGACTATTGATTATTGAGCATTTATTGATAACTTCCCAATTAGTTTTTCGCTGGACTGGTCTCTCTTTCTCTCTCTCTCCCTCACTTGCGTTTTGTTCTCTCCGAGTCTCATCTCTGTTATTTTTTAATGAAAGCCATGTTCTGACTATTGAGAATTTCCCTAGTGGTTTCTTCGTAAACCATCTCTCTCACTCTCTGACTTGTACTCACCCTCTAATTTTTTATTCTTCTTTGTATCTTGTGCAATGCTATTCTTTCTCTTTCCCTCTCACTTCAGCCTTTCTTCTTCCTTGAGAATGACATTATTACTAATCATAGTGTGATCTTCTGTAGTTACTTTTGTGTTTGTCTAATATTTCTCTTCAAATTCGTGTGCTTCACTCATCTTCATAAATCTTTGCTAGTTTCTTGGAAGTTTTTAGGTTTCTTGAGCATCTTTAACCTTTAGGTATCGTATTCAATGCAACATATCTATACTGCTTGTTATTCAAATTATGCTTCTCTGCGACTCCCCCAAAAGGCTAAGGAAATAGAAAGAAAGAAGATAGGTGAAACTCATTCATGAGAGTAGTTACTAGTATTCGTCCTTGCCTTAACGTCTTTTCTCACAGACTGCTCCCCTCACTTAGTCAGGGAACAATTATATCCTCAAGCTTTATGATGTGCCTTTGCTTGTTAACATAAGCTCTTAGTGCAAGATCATTGTTCTGCTCTGATTGTGCCAAAGCGAATAGAATTCTGAAGTGTCCGCTTACCATTTTCTTCAAAAATCACCTCTATTCCACCACAGCAGTTGGATCACTTTGTAGTACATCACCATATGTTTGGTCAAGAGAAGTTGTTGACGCTTTCAATGGGAGGGCCACCAGTCCTTTTGTTGTGATATTTTCCTTGTACCTATCCCTCCACTTGAGCCCGAGCTCTCCCTCATCAAACACAAACACATTAAGGATTCTCATCAATTTCAACTTCAGAAGCTTGAAAAGTTGGATAATATGACTATCCATTCCTTGTCTTATCCTCTATTAGGTTATCTCACTAGGTCATTATATAATTTGCCAAAATTATCATGCTACTTTGAAGACAATATTAAGATTCTTGCCATTTCGGATCCTTTACACTCCGTCAGGGCATGGGCACTGACACATCACTTTAGGCCACATACTCATTTCCTGCACTTTTTGGAGTGCTTGAGTAACATAGTAATTGGAAAAATGCCGGTTGGTCTGCATTTCTTACAAAAGTGCAGCTAATGTATACATAGAAATTTGAGCAAATTCCAACAAATTTTACAAATTAATAAAAGCTTTATCGCTGAGTGCACTTTTACTTTTGTAAGGGAGATGGGTGCAGAAGTCCTAACTCCAACATGGCCTAGCTTTCACGGCCTGTGGGCTTCTACCTCCATGCGAGACGCTGAGAGTCTAAGAACCAAGATTCTCTAGCCTTTCAATAGAAAGTGAGTCCTTCGAGGGTGTTGAAGATATGTTGATCTCTCTTAATTCGAAACTTCAAGATTGTAATTGATGTTGTTTCCTGGACATTGGCGGAAAGGAAGTTACTGACAGAATACTGCGTAAATCTGAGAGGGACACCATTTGCTGCTCATACTTTGCCATCAACTTGATTAACTTCAATTAATCAAGATGCTCACGAAAGCTTCTTGCATGATCCAAAGGTGGATGTTATGCAGCAGTCCTTTTATATAGTGAATTAGATATCATCATAATAATCTTTTTTCTAATGAATGAGCTTCTAGTTTGATGAAGTAGGCCTTCTGTTTTCGAGAAAGTCCCTATGCGCTATATAGTTACATTAACATCTGTATGTGGGGATAACCTCATAGGTAATAGTGCTGCTACTTCTTTTCACTGCAAGAGATCAAGATTCACTATTAATCAACCGATATCTGCTAATTTCCTACGTTGCCTTGGTGGGGAAACTCAATTCATCAGTTTGCCCTTATTTGTTTCTGGTGTTGCATAGTGAATCTTCAACTATGTGGCATGGCACCTACTTAAAATACCTTTAATGTGTTTTTTCCTTTTTTCTTTGTGTGGATGTGCATTGGGGGGGGGGGGGGGGGGATTAAAAAGCCTTGCATCTATGTCGGATGTTGTAGCTATACCAGATACAAGGGAGATAAAGCTTGGGTATTGAAAGAGGGAAGAAGATTGCTAAGTTTACTTACCTTGGTATCCCTTATGGGGTTTCTCAATATCTCATTATGCTTGCCCAGGTTAATTTTTGTTGCTTGGCTGGTGATGTGCATTAGCTCATCAGTTCAACTTGTGAGCTTGATGAATTTTGTGCATGAAGCCATGAACATAGTAAATCATGTGCCAATGTGTGATTTGCACGTTAGCTCCCTCAAGAGTGTTCATAACACGCATTCCATTGTTGAGAAAGAAAATTTACTGAGTAATATCAATTCAATGAGAACATGGTGCCACTCATGAAAGCTAAGATTTGAACTATTTACATTTTAGAAGACTTTACACGAGGAGTGACCTTACATCAGGAGTGACCTTAGGTCCAGATTGTGACTTAGCTACTCTCTCTCTCTCTCTCTCTCTCTCTCTCTCTCTCTGGTCAGAAAGAAGTAGCCAATTTCATTACATCATGGCAGATTTATAATTGCGCACATGAGTGCAGGCTGGTCGTGGTGTTAATAGCTGTAACTTGTTGAGATGCCAGAGGGGAATTAACTTTATAGGGGACGTGATTCTGAGAACAATCAACATGCCCCAAAGTTTGAGTGCTTAGTTGAATTGTATGTGCTTTTTAGATTTCGATCTAATTTTTTAGTTATATATGTCTTCTTTTTATTAAAAACCAATGGTTTGTCTTCATATATTCAATGATATGATAGTGTGGTGTACGACTCTACAGCAACTTAGTGTGTTCACATGACTACTGGAGTTTGGAATGTATGATGTGTTGCACTATTAACCAATGAACACTAAAGAGGCTTATTAGAGTGGCTTATTGTGCATGACTTTGGCATAAATAATAGGTATGTTATATATAAGAGTTAACAATTTTGATTATAGACATGCGCATCTCACTTCTTCTTAGGTGTGTACCTTTAGGGAGGCTGTAGTCTTCAAGGGTGTTTGGCAAGACACTTAAACTAACTTTTTATTTTTTACAAAAATAGCTCTTATTAGGTTTGGTGAAGGAATTTTTTTTTTTTTTTATTTTTTTTTTTTTTGAGATCCCTTCTCAAAAAAAGCTAGGAGTATTGGTATACAATTTTAACCCTAAGTTTTTTCTTGAAAAGCTACGAATAGGTAAGTTTTTACAAAGATCAGTACTAAATAACTACTTTGCCAAACACTTACAACTTTATTAAACAACTTCGAGTTTCCAGCTCCCAATTTTTTTCAACTCTACCAACTAGGGCTGTAAACGAGCCGAGCCGAACCGAGTATTGGTGTGCTCATACTCGCTCGTTTATTAAACGAGTATCAAATTGGTGCTCGTGCTCGGCTCGTTTATTATCAAGCGAGCCTTGACCGAGTTTGTTCACGAGTAGCTCTCGAGTACACCGGTTATTATCGAGTATATGGGTACTTAAACGAGTAGTAGGGTGCTCGTACTCGGCTCGTTTATTAAACGAGTATCAAATTGGTGCTCGTGCTCGGCTCGCTTATTATCGAACGAGCTTTGACCGAGCGTTGACCGAGTATGTTCGTGAGCCGCTCACGAGTGTATCGGCTCGTTTACAACCCTACTACCAACTATCTTAGTCTTTCGATTTGCTTTTCAGCTAGTTTTGCCAAACATAGCCTTAATTTTTTCTCCCTCATATCAGGGTGCGAGGAGATATTTCATAGGTTAGTCGTTTTCCTTAGATCATATATTACATTGTGCCTTTGTCACTTGTAACCATACTGCTGAGGCAATATGTGGGTTTTCAAATCATTTATTTACTTTTTTATTTTTTAAGATAACATGGGTATTCAAACTTTGTCTGACTAATCTCATGGGCCCTAAAGTCAATGGCTAAGCAAACTTTCAATTTTTCCCGAGGGGGCTTGTACTACCTATGACCCCCCTCTCATTGGTCCATGTTATTTTTGGGCTGATAATGTTTTCATACTATTGATTATCTTTCCCCTGAGAGCCTTTACTAACTTCCAAGTTTTTATTCTAATTTTATCTCATTTTCCCCTGTGCTAAAATTCACCACCCCTGTCATCAACTGTCAGCGCCTCATTTACACCACTGGCATTCCAGGTCACATAAGCTTTCTTTGTGAATAGGAGCTTCCTTTGTAATTAGAACCAGTAGGTAATTGGTCCAAGTACTCTTTCAATTGAATAGATCTGGACAAAAGAAAAGCACCAGCCCCAAACGCACTCTTTCAATTGGTCAAAGTACTTTTACATGGACACGAATAAGGACGCTGACACATACACGAGGAAGAGCTATTTATAGAGGATAACGAGCCTAATATGTGCCGTATTCAGTGCTTGTTGTTTCCAAGTTCGGGTTTTGCGGAGGTGGGAGAAATGGGAAGTGACCATATGAGTCCCACATTGGGACATAGTCCATTCCATGAAACCACTGTAGGAATTTGGGCCGGAGCGGGATCTGGGATAAGAAGGGAAAAGAAAGAGAAAATTAGTGGTCTTTTTCTTTTTAATCTTTTAGCGTGTTAATATCTATTTTTTAAAATATAAATAATGGGAAAAATATATAGTGTGATAAATTTATGACATGGGCGTACAAGAAGAAAAAGATGGCAATAGTCTAGATTAGTGTCTGACACAAGCTTTGAAGTATGTGGGGAATTGGAAGAGTGAGTAAGGGAGGGAAGCAGGGGGACTAGAGCGGTAGAGCCCTAGATCAATTTATAAAGAATGTTAGGTTGTGTGGAAGGTACTCGTCAAAATTTTAAGGGCTAATGTATGAAAACCAAGTACTCCCTTCGTCTCAAAATAACCGTCGCTTTAGGTCTATGTGCACATATTAAGGAGAGTATTAATTCTAGAGGTAGTTAAAGACAATTTGACTCTATTGCCCTTTTATTAATTATAACTAGGTGCATTGGAAAGTGAAATTATTATTAAACCACAACGGTACATTAGGAAATGAGCAATTAATGTTGTATTGGAATTGTAAAGCGACATATATTTTGAGACAAAAAAAGTTAGTTAAAGCGACAGATATTTTGAGACGGAGGGAGTATTATTTCCCAAAACGAAGGTCTACTATTGACTTATTTTGTCGCAAAACAAATAGTCTCATTGAGATTTTTTTTTTTTTTAGATAAAAAGGTAATTATATAAATAGCAAGTCCAAAAGAATACACAAGGAGAATAAGAATTCCTCCTAGCTTACAAAACATAAAACTAAAACTCTAAACCATTTGTACTTCTGACAAAGAGACCTCAAGAACAGCCGTAAGAACAAAAACACTAACCCAAATGAAATCACGCATCCTGCTAAGAAAGGTTTCTTTCCTTCCTAGACCCACATCCTAAGCTACCACTGTTAAAAACCTTAAGCTAAAGAACAGTGCTAGTGGAGAGCTTAGTTACCTCATAACTGTAAAACATTTAAAGTGCAAAAACGTAAGCTATGCACCTTCCTTTCTACACTTCCTTTCTTCTAGATCCTTCCTTTTCTGACCATCATGATTTATGGAGGAAACTAGTTGTTGAAGAACCCTTTCCCCTCTCTTTTTCTCTCTCATAAGTCAGATTGGAAGAAACTTTGACATCCACAGGCCTACCGCTAATGCTCACAAATTGCATCGCAAGTTCAAGACTGTGGGTCTCAATCATCACACCTTAATATGTTTGTAGAGTCAATTCTAGTCCTTAACTTTGGGACAAAGGGAGTAAGTTTTATAGGCAAATTAAGAAATTTTATCTGTCCCTTTTTATTCGTTATCAGTGATTTTTGGACCATTGCTACGGTCTGAATCGATACAATGGCCACAAGTTTGAGAAATTTGTGGTGTGGTGTTGTGTGATCTCAGCCTGAAAAATTGTTTGGTGACTTGATCTTTCACTAAATTCTTGGATAAATGATAACTCACCTGATTGCTTTCATCGTGACTTCTTTTACCCTTTTAATCATCTTCATTGTACTTTTCTTTGTGATAGCTATATGCATTTTTGAATCTATTTTGGCTCCTTGATTATCTTTTTTTCTTGTGTCTTGGCCTTTGCTACTCAAGTCTTCAAAGTTTCAAAAATTCTATTACTTTGTGTGCACATGTTGTTTTTTGGCGTGCGATGTCCAGTGATGCTCCCCAACTTCATGCATTGATCTTTGTTATTGTTTCGCATTCAGCTGCATGAACTTGTGTACCCAACCACTCCAATGACCACGGGGACACGAGGGAGAAGGGCTGCTGCACATATTCAAATGATAACCCTCCTTTAATTTGTGGAATTGCATATCTAGGAATAGAGATACTAGCAGCAGTAAATACAGGAATTATACAATTAGTATGTATAGTAGAATATATATATATATATATATATATATATATATATATATGTCTACTTCCCCATATAGACCCCCTAATTGTAACTGATTTCTACCATATATCGTTTCAAATGATGAACGTTCTTTATTTAGGATGAGTTACTTCATCTTGCCTCTCACTAGGAATAGAATAACAAGCATGAATCTGTAATAAGTGATTTAACAGATTTCTGTTTTAATTAGTAGGCTACTTTGGCATGCATTTTAACTTTCAAGGGAGGGTAGGGTTAGAAACTAAAGTATGCTATTAGGAAATGATAGGATGTAGAGGTAGTACTAGGTTCGGTCACAAGGGCCAGCTCATCTCTGTACAACTTTTCTGGAACAGGGTTCTTACTTACCTATGTATCATATCATAGGCATATGCTACTTTTGTGCTTCACCTCAATTTTAAATGATGATCTTGACGACGTCACTCTTCCTGGAAATTTCAAAATTGCTAGAAAAAGTTCTGGGATATAATGGTTCATCTTGTCACCTGTTAATGGGATTTTTGCCTGTGGAATTCTCAAAAGCTAATTGTATGTCTTAGGCTATGTTTGGCAAAATTAGCTGTAGTTGTGAGCTTTAGCTGTAGCTTTTGCTAAAATCTTGTTTGATAGCAGAGAGAAAAAAAAACAAGCTGTAGCTTCAAGTTGTAGCTTTTACTCAAAATCTAGCTGTCAAGTGAAAGCTATTATGAATAGCTTTCAAAAATAGAGCTGTAGCTGTAGCTTTGCTAAAATCTTTGTTTGGTAGCTGAGAGAAAAAACAAAAAGCTGCAAGCTTTAAGCTGTAGCTGTAGCTTTTGCCCAAAAGCTGGCTTTTGGTGCCAAACACAGCCTTAAAATGTAAAACATGATTTGTTCTAGTCTGTGTAATAGACAAGATAAAGCTGCAGTGGGCCTCCGCGTTGACAATGAAAATTGCAAAGAAATTATTGTTATCGTGTTTGATTCATTAAGCATAATTTCTTAGAAATATGATGAATGTTGAATTTTTAAATTTTCTATGTTAGATGGGTCCGAAGGAACACCAGCGTTTTCAAGCATCATATGCCACCATTCTCAAAGCCCACATGACATCTCTAAAGAAAAGAGAGAGGAAGGACAAACGGAAGGCTGCTGATTCAGACAAGAAAACAGGGAGCTCAAAGAAGGCATCTTCTTCTGCTAAATCTTCCTAGTTCTTTTAATCCCTTTTCTTCTTTAATAGCTCTAAAACGCTTCTACATTCAAAACGAACAACGGGGGTTTTGGTTCCCCTTTACACCCTTGGAAATTTTGAAAACAGAGGAAAGTATTAGCTTTGTCAGAATTTTGGTCACACTTTTGAATATGAATGAATTCCTTGTGCTGGTGAGTAAAAAAGCGACTTGGTGTCGAATGGTGATGGGGCCAATACGTTGATTATTTCCTCACTCGATACGTTGGTTTCATACAGAAATCTCCCATGATACTCCTTATTGCTATACTCCATTATCTTGTTTTAATGTTTTTCCACACGTTTCATCATTACAAGTTTCCCATAGTGATTTGCCGTTGGAGGTAAGAAGTTTGAGGGGCTGATACAGGTGTGGATCTGGGGAGAGTTAAATAATGAAGGTGGAGTAGTCAACTTTGTCATTCAAGTTAGGTCGAGTTTGTGCTGGAATTCTTCAGAAAAAAGCGGTGGTGAAGAGAGAAATTTAGCAGTCAAGAGGCTTCATGTTCAAGGGTCCATGATTATCGGTCTGTTTTTCCAGGGATATGCTTGTTTATATTATCTTGTTGGGTTAGGATAAATTGCAATAGAGTGATACAGATAGTCTTTAGGCCTGGCAAACTGGTCAATTCAATCGGTTGGATTTTAGATCCGGTTAATCAGATCGACCTTGTATTCGGGTCAGTTCAGGTTAATCAGATCGACCTTGCATTCGGATCAGTTCAGCTTTAAGTCGGATTGTATTTGGATAGAAGATATTCAGGGTTTTTTTTTTTTTTTTTTTTTGGGTGTTAAATGAGTCTGGTGTAAAGGGTTGGGTCAAATTGGATACGTCCTTAGTTGGTCGGTCGGGTTTTTTTTGGGATCGGGTTATACTCCCTTCGTCCCGCAATTAGCTTTCTAAAACATCATATATTTTGTCCCAAAATTAGATTTCAAAACCCATAAATCCATAACTTTCCTATAACACTCATCCACTAATTCACAAATACAATACAAAATATACTCTCTCTCTTTTTATTATTTTATTCTCTTCGCTAACTCACAAATACAATAAAAAATATACATTTATTACAAGGGTAAATATGTCTAAAAATACTTACCTAAAAATTTTGTGCCGTCCCAGTTTATAAAAGCTAATTGCGGGATGGATGGAGTATTTCATAGTCATTAAGAACGCATCACCATCTAGAAGACATGCATTTGAAAATGAAACACTAAGAGACCCAAAAACTACCGGGGGCCAAAGCCCATGGAGCAATATAGGTTTGTCATTTGTGGGAGCATTGCCAATAAGACCATCGCCCTTGGTAAATAAGTGCTTCTTTGCTTGTTAATATAAATCTATGAACACTCATTCGAATGACAAAGTTTAAGGTTTTCTTATACTTAATAATATACTGTTTCGAGGTTCAAGTCTCCTATGGAATACCTATACGAATTTTTCGTGGAATATTCAAGTACGTTAAAAGGTGTCGTTTAGCCACACTTAAGGAACACAGAAGTATAGAAATCACTACCTTTTAGAGAAATGTTATCTGTTCAAAAATATATTTACAAATTAGCAAACTTATAAAAACTAAATACTAGAAGAAATGACAAATAACAAAAAACGAGAGAGAAGTTAGGTAATTTTTTTCAATCATTAGGTTAGTTCTATTTTTAAGTTTGGTTCATTTTGAGTTAGGAAAATGTTTTGTTTGATTCGGATTGATTTAAGTTTGATTCAGGTCAAATCGGTTCAGGTTGAATCTGTCATGTTGTGTTTGGTTAAGGTCCTAATCGGTTCTAGTTGTGCTGGGCTTGAGTCGAATTTGGGAATAAGTCGGTGGGTTATGCTAAATTCAAGTCGATTTCGGTTTGCTTTCGAATAAATTCGGGAAATTGGATTTGGAACAGATTGCAACTATCCAGGTTGGTCTGAAATGATTTCGGATTAATTGGGTTTCGAATGAGATTTGCCAGGTTTACCGTTGTAGTTGAGTTGCTGTGGTAGTAATTATTAGTCGTTAGCCTGTTTCGATAGCCGGTAGTCATTAGTTATTAAAAAATGGTGGTTCGCTAACGTTAGTTATTAAGGTTAGCGTAAAAGAATGTAAAAAATCACCCAACCACTAAACATAGATCCATTTCAGAAAGGAATTTTGTGTTGACCACTACCTTATATATAGGGTAGTTGGCAATTAGATATCTTTTAAAAAAAAGAAATTTGTTCAACACTACCTTATAAGACAATTTTTTTTTTTTTTTTGGTCATAGAGTACCTTTGGTCGGGTTCCGGTGGATTTTTAATTTTTTGGACCATTTTGCCCTCACTTAAGCTGATGCTATTTTTATTTTCTTTTTCATTTATCCATCTTTATTTCTTCCCTATTTGCTTTCTTCTTCATTCAAGACAATCCCTTCCCCAATTTCTCCACTCTCTCTCATTCAAAATCTGTCCATATTTGGAGGAAAGGAGTTGATTTTGCCCAAAAAATTTGCAAGGAATGAGACTTCAAGTAAGAAGAAGGCAATTTCTTTCACAAATTTTTTTATTTTGGTTGGTTAATTATGTTTTCTAAAAATTAGGGTTTGGGATTGAATTTTGGAAACGGATCTTCATTTTTGCATAATTTGGGTCTGGGAGGGGGAAATCAAAAAGAAAGGAAAAAAAAACAGTAGCTTAAAAATCCAAAATTTTAAAAATCCACCGTGAGGGCAAAACAGTCCAAAAATTTAAAAATTTATCGGAATCCGGCCAAAGGTAACTCTATGGCAAAAATAACGTCTTATAAGGTAGTGTTGAGCAAAAAAAATTTTAAAAGGTATCTAGTTGTCAACTACCCTATATATAAGGTAGTGGTCAACAAAAAATTGTTTCAGAAACACCGCTTCAACCATTGAACAAATATATTACAAAGTTTCAGAAACACCATGTCAACTACTAACCACTACTCTCAATTATTATTTTACCGATCACTCAAATTAGTTTTTGAAATTAGTCAAACAACTAAATTCTACTCCCTCTGTTTTTTTATATTTGTCGTTTTCGCTTTTCGAGATTGAACTTTGACCTTCAATATTTCTAAAAATATATATCCAAATATTATAAAAAGTACATATTATGAAAATACTTTTCGATACGAATCCAACCAATATTTTTTTATATTGTGAATTAAAGTAAATTTTTCACAATTTAATAGTCAAACTTAGATACGAAAATCTAAAA
>BSSO01001263.1:0-24742 GCA_030267885.1 Mesembryanthemum crystallinum
TACACCTAGATAATACTCCCTCCGTCTCAAAAAAGTTGTCACTTTAACTAACTTTTTTTGTCTCAAAATGTTTGTCGCTTTACAGTTCCAATACAACATTAATTGTCCATTTTCCTAACGTGCCCTTGCGGTTTATTACTAGCTTCACTTTCCAATGCACCTAGTTCCAATTAATACAAGTCCAATTGTTTTTAACAACCTCTAGAACTAATAGTCTTTTTAATATGTGTGCATTAACCTTAAATGATAATTATTTTGAGACAGAAGGAGTACCATATTTTGCTCTTTTGTCTCTTTAATAAGGATATGCAAAGTGAATATGATCCTATAAACTACAAGTCTTAACCATCCATTGTAATCTTTTCTCTAATATAAGTTTCTTATTTTCTTACCAATGGAATTTACGGGTTAATAGAATTGTCAAGCTTAGGAGAAAGATTTGGGGTTTGCTAAGTTTTTTATTGCAAGTTTTTATTGATTGGAGAAGATGAAGCTATAGGTTCTGGAAACTAATTGGCACAAATGTTGCTAATCTTGAATTGTCACTGCTTCATAGACATTTGGCAGTAAGTCTCTGTACATTGTTGAGTTGAAATTGGTTTGACATGACTCATACTGGTATGAAAATGCTGATAGTGTATCTAGGCTTCGGCAGATGCACAATGCTTATATTGAAGTGTTCTTAGTTATGTGTCGATTTTATGATATTATAAGTGTTTTGCAAGTCTGCCATTCAGAAGATATCAGGCACATGGGATAAAAGGATTTCATCTAGCGCTATCATACCAGTTTTACTGCTATGAGATTAACTAATAAATGTTCAAGATGAGTGACAAGATATCTGCAAGCAACATCACTACTGCTCTTTAACTATTTAGTTATTCATGCCCTACAGAGATTACCACCATTTCCTCTTCCAACACATGATGTGGTTGTGAAATATGGTGCACCATATAAGTTCGAGGTACTTATCCATTTAGTTAAATATTAACAAGACTTTATCTGATATTCCTTTGAATATTCGTCTTTGATATGATTTATTTACATGCATGAAGCGCAACATTGTTGCATACAATGAGGATCAATCTCCAAACCTTGAAAAAGCTCTCGTGATTGGAGATGCTATTTCGGATCTTCCACCTGTAATGCCCCTACCAATTGTTCTTTTTAGTTGATTCAATCCTCAATTCTTGTATTCTCATCAGTTTAGCTCTCTGAAGGTCACAAACGAAGAAGCCAGGGAGGAAATGGCATACAGAAAACCTCCAGAAACTGAGTTCCAGAAGTATATTAGAGCAGGTCAATGTGGTAAGGTTATCCCTAAATGATATGCATCAAGAATTTTTTTTTTAGTGTGCTCATTGATCAATCCATAGTTCTTTTTTTAGCTGGTTCATTCTTCGCTTACTTTATATGGCTGTTTATTGATTATTGGATCCATACAGTGATTAGCACCTCTATGTTTTCTTTTTTTTTTTTTCTCTACATTTCTTTCACTGTTCATCTTGTTACCAAAAAAGAAAAAAAGTGTTGGTATTTATCAAAGGGTTGCAGTTGATTCTAAAGCAGTAAAAGACACTCATCAGTAACTTCTTTTTCAGTCAAATAATTTTACAAATATCTTGCTTGAGATGACTGGAAAAGTATTGGTGGGTAGAACAAAAAATGCGGAATCAGTGGGAAGAAATGGAGAAATGCAAATTGAGCTGTTAGAGACTCCCCAAGTACCAAATGAATTTCATAGAATTCCTATAGTTGTTGAGTGTTAAATGCTCAGCCATACTTCTTCCCTTTGTAGAAATATTCTGCCTCATTTTTTTATCAACATGTAGATATGATGGGTGCTATTGATGGTACTGCAAGAAAAGGAAGACGTGTACTCTATGATCACAGACCTCTTAAATTATTTGAGGATGATTACTTGCGGGTTTCTAGAATCCCACAAAGGAAGGTTGGGAATTATTCAAATATATTCATTTTTATTACTTTCATCTCATTGCCTTGGCTTCTTTGATGAGGCTTTGGAGTGGGTATTTCGCAGGGAGCTAATTTCCGAGACCTACCAGGGTTAATCATCGGAAGAGACAATGTTGTGCGGAGAGATCCGGCATCTGATATGAGATTGCCATCGGGGAAACAACTGGTAACTCTGCTGAATACTTTCCCTTTATCAACTATTCCCCTTGTCTCTTCAGATTGATTCTTGGGATTGTCGAGATATGCAATTGGGGGAGAGGGAGATCTGATTCCCATCCTAACTCTTTTTAAGTACCTCAAGTATTGGTGCCTTGTCTAATCGGTTTGCACCAATATACTAGAGTTGCCTACAAAAATTTTACTGTAATTGTAGTTGCATTATTTTGGTATTGTGCAGGTTCCTGATTATGCAATAAATTTTGGCGATGGGAAGTCTTTGAGGTATGTTCTTCTGTTAAAGCTTTTTTTTTATCTTTCCCTCGTCTTTGTATAACATGCTTGTACACACCTATAACTTCTGAAACATATATAGAGTCATGACGATGGTTTATTAACAATAATATTTCCCAACATTTTTTAAACTTTTTTTTCCCCCTTTCTTTCATTCCCCTATTACATATCGAATGTGTAAAGACCATTTGCTCGGCTATGGTGGGATGAGACAGTGCCCACATTATTGACAAGACCAGATCTCCACAGCCAGGTAGCTGTTACATGCCTCATTCTTCTTTTAATCAGTGTAGTTAAATAGCATACAATCTAACAGTACCTTTTTTTCTAGGCAATTTTGCATCCAGAGCAAGATAGGGTTCTCACTATTCGCGAGTGTGCAAGATTACAAGGTTTCCCTGATTATTACAGATTTAGTGGAAGTGTGAAGGAAAGGTTAGTATTAACCTGGCTCAGTTTTTTCCATGTCGTCTTATACATTTAGCTTTTGTATTTTTTTTCTCTTTTATAGATAAATGGTATCCAGGCTTTGCCAGACTAATCCTACGGCCCTGAAGCTAACAGCCACGAAAACCTCCAGTGGCCCTAATAAGGCTCGATATAGGGACCTACGGAATAGATCCCAGAGCTCTCACTAGTTGGGATACCACTTAGGATTTAGCTTTGGTAAACCAACTCTAACAGAACTGCAGAACATCTGTAAGTTATTTGTGTCCTTCCTTTCCTTTTGTAGATACTGTCAAGTGGGAAATGCTGTTGCGGTTCCAGTTTCTAGAGCTTTAGGGTATGCCTTAGGCATGGCAGTCCAAAAACTGACTGAGGATGGTCCTCTCATGAATCTTCCACCCAAGTTCTCTCACACAACAACGGTCGAGTATTTAAAGGCATTAGATGAAGAGACATAACAGAATTCATGTCAGATAGTGTTTCAGTTTATGCATGCTGGAACCATCATCAACAGTTGTATTATGCATTGTTTCTGAGGCATCAGATGAAGAGAGACATAATAGAATTCATGGTCGGATATTGTTTTAGCTGATGTATACTGGAATCATAATCATTAGCAGCTTTATTATGAACAGTTTTCCTCAGTAGCCTTGTTTGGCTCTGTAGGATCGTATCAAACTTTTTTCTCTGGACATGGTTCGGAGAACCTGTTGTATGTAACATTATGAAAATTTCAATTTCCCCATTTGGATAATAATAATACATTTTGGCAACCTTTTTTCAGAGTAGGGCTCTGCAAAGTGCAAAACACTTGTTTCAATGAGAATTCTCTTCAAAATAGGGGTCATGGAAACAAATGAGCTTTGAATAGTTTCATTTGTTATTTTTGGAACTACTCTGCCTTTAATCTCAAGCAAACAGGTGATTAAGTCAGCAGATGAGTCAGAACTATGAACATCATGATCCATCTACTTAGTCCATGAACCCAAGGGCCTATGGATGGAGGACGGTTAAATTATAAACCATTCCAGTAAGTGTGGGCATGAGATCTCGAACCTGGGTAATCCAACGAGTTCAAGGGGTAGTGTTAGCAACTCAGCTACCACCTCACATTCTTTGAAAATTTGGAAGGCTATGAATATGACTTAATTCCAAGTGAACATTTGTCCTAATCATTCATCTCAAATCCAAATATCAAAATTAAAGTTCTGAAACGAATACTAATGATGTTGATTGAAAACTTCAATGGTCACTACTTGTAAATGATTAGGGGCTCCACTTATGCCCTTACGCAACAAGCAGCAGCCATGCAATTCTTCTTTGTACTAAGCTGCCTCGTCTTCTTTGTTGCAACTTGGTCAAAACAAAATTCAAATGTAGTATTTACAAAGCAAAATGGAGTTAGAGGAGGCAGCAGACAGATCTTTAACTCCGATTGACAGTCTCACAAAAATTGCACAAGCCCTGGTCAGGAATTTGATTATAGTACACTTTGTTTTCTACAATAAAAGCTCAGTACTCCCACCACAAACAGTGTTTGCTGATTCATGATCCTCGTACAATACCGTGACAAGATGGTCCTCAGAGTATCAACATTGGTAAGGTGTCAGTCATATGGTCGATCAAAGACTACAAGAAGTTAATGAATGAATCATAGAGTGTGAAGTATCTCCAGGATGGGAAAACAACTGAACCTCTATTCTCCAACGGCATAAAATGGAATTCCACTGTTCACAAAGAAGAAACATAAGTTGTCAGAATGCATGTGTTAACTATAAAAGCAGTGTGAAGCTTGCATTAATCTACCAGAGTTGTTCTATCATTGTATAAAGATAATGCCCCTTTCGAAGTCTTAACGGCTACTATGAGTCCCAACGTTGACAAATCCATGAAAAGAGATACAAAATTTGCTCATCTCCCCACCCCTTCTTTGTTGCTGTTTTAAAGGGTTCTTGTCGATTACCCTTTTGGACATTACAATGCCTTAAAGATTAATAAACAAAGTCACAAGCATTTTACAGCGACCACTCCACCACATAACTTAATAGAAATCCTTCACCCTCACTCAGTGCACACATCCAACCAGTTAAACCCCCACAGAGGCCCGAAAATACCTCACTTTCAGCTCTTTTTGGTTGGTGGTGGTGGTGGTGCGTGGATGTTGGTTTGTCAAGTCAGAAACATATTGTTTATTTCATCCACAACCAAAGTGATAGAAGGAATTCAACCTACTGTGGTTTGGTATCAAGGTGATATTTTTGTAAGAACAACACATTTATGTAACTTAAGCTTATAGCTATCGACAAGAAATGCAAGCTAAGTGAAAAGTTGCAATGTAAATTATTAATCAGCTTACAAGCCACCATGTCTTGAGAAAAAGTCATTGTCCAGTGACACAGCAAGAGCTACAGCGACTGCTCTCTCTGAAAGAGTCAGTGGACGGGCAACTTCTAAGTCCTCAACCTGTGAAAAAGGTGAAAGTCAAAGAAAGATTTAAAACAGTTGAAAGCCTAGGTCTAGCACTATATTATGTAAGATGTCTTTATTCTCAAGGGCGTGATATATTACCGCTTGAGCAAGGCCAGTCTTCAGTTCAGGATTAGAACTCCCAAATCGAATCACATATTGTCCAGCATCTGTGAAGATCTACATCCACATTAGAAATATATCAGAACAAGAAAATCAGACCATAAGCTATATAGTTGAGTCATATCTATCATGGTTTTAGTGAGACCAAGAATCTGCTGTTAACAAACAGTCAAATCATGCTAGATGCTCCTAACTCACTTAATCGTACAGTTCATAATAATTAAAAGGAATGTCCATGACTCCACGCCATTATCTCAAGTAGCTGATGTCTGAAACATGGACAGATGTTTTAAAATACTGGTGCAAAAAAATTTGAGTACAATTTTCATGCATCCAGATATCAGAAACTAGGTGCTACTACCTCCAATCTCTCTCATTCTGCAATCATGGTTTTGCTGTGAAGTCTTAGTGTCAGGCACACCTCAGATAACCACTGCCTTCACTGGAGTATGTTCTACTGAAGCTTGGCAAGGAAAAAAAAAAAAAATATTGCAAGGGGGAAGGGCGTTTTGTGGTGAATCTGGTTGGAACGGAATTCAAGGATCTTTTCCGCGATCTCAAAACTCTTGATTTAGTCTGGGATCGGGTGGTGTACTTGGCCTCTCTTTGGGCCAAAGCTTTCAAGGGGATGCCCCTCATTGATGTTCAGTGGTTTTGTGGAGTTTTGTAGTTCAAGGCTTTCTTTTCTTGTGTAGTAGCTCCTTGAAGGACTGCTTGTCCTCTTATCTTGAATTAAAGTAGATATTGCATAGCTCCTTGTAACTGAAATTTATCCAAATGATGATTCAATTTTTATTTCTTAGATTTCTTTCCTTCTCTTGGAAGACATGAAAAAAGAACGATTAGGAAAGGACACACACAAAGGGGCATATTGCCCATGTACAAGAACACCCCTGAATTCCAGGGGATTCATGTTCCACCTAGCAAGACCTGAACCAATATGAAAGTACAAAGTTAAATCTAAAGCCCATATGAAATTAACCACAGAACAGATAAATTAAGCAGAAGGCCAGCCGGCATACAGCCAAAATGCTCAGGCTACTTAAACATAGTACTAAAAATGCCAATGAGAATGAGAAGTCGTTAGCAGTAGTTTGAGCTGCTAAAACAGGTACTTGAGCAGAAAGACAATATCAGAAATACAGGGAAGAGAGAAACCTCAAAACCAAACCCTCTCCAATCGCGATCTATCTGGGCAAGCACATTCCCATCAATATCCTTCAAAGTAAATGTCCAGTTCCAGAGGCCAGGGTTTTCAACTATTGCAAACTGCTTATTCCTGGCATGGGGCACAAGCATGAATGGTGAATGGGATAAAAAACTTAGCAGTCAAAAGAATGAAAACATATAATACAGGAACGGCAGATGTACCCCAAGTATAGATCATAGATCCTCCTCCAAAGATGCCATCGTTGGTGAACCACACCTATCTCCTGTTATAAAATTAACTTCAGTATTGTCATCTTAGAGTGTCACAGGTGACATGAAATTAAAACAAAAAAGAAATAAATTCCATGTTAACAAAGAAGTCCCCATGTGGAATAGTTAACATGGTGTAAATGGTTACTTGTTAATAAAATAAACATCAATCAAGTGAGGATTGCTAAATCTCTTAAGTTCAGAAGCCAAATTTTCAATCAGGATGGAACAGAGGTGACTGAAACTCTGCACGAGTCTACACACATGAACACTTTTATCTTCAGAAGGTGACTGTACCTCAGATCAGGGTACTTTCAAAGATACAATGACATACCTTTCCGTTCACCTCGGCATAAATTGAACTGGTAATCCACCAGAGGGGCCTGCGAATCTAGATTTGACACTTTATAAGTTCACAAATTGATAGAACCAAACGTGAAAGGGATCTGTAACAAAAACGTGATCAAGATGCTACACAGAGTTCTTACCCGGAATAGCTCTTTGCCCAATGCATCGGTTATGTAAGCTACAAAAGGCCGTCTCGTACGAAGAAACTGTAAAGTTGCAAAACAGTCAGTCATCTTGAACAGTCCTTGCTGCCAAGCTTATATGTCCGGGCATGATGAGGCAAGCAAATTGAAAACACTAAATTGGGTCTTTCTAGTTTTGCCAGTGGGAATCAGACAATGGTACACAGTTACTTTAAGATTAGCCTTCGAGGAATAGGGGTTCAGTGGCTTCCTGTAACTACATCCACTGTGCACATTTAGCATAAATGAAGTGGTCAATTATAAAACAGCACAATTCATGCATATTGCTGGAAGCAGTGATAAGTTCCACTTGGTATTGCTACCTCTCTTTCAAGAAAGGGGTTGCAAGTTTGCCACAAAATTTGCATCAGTATTTAACTTGCAGAAAGTTAGGGAAAACACAAACACATTTTCAACGGTGAATGCATATAAGAATATGCAAGATTTATTAACAAATTTATCTGCCTCGATGATGGCAGGGAACTTTGTAACTATGTCTACCTAAGAAAACTTCACAAACTTCCTGGAAAAGTATCACCCAACTGTCTTTTATATCATATAGCAAAAAGAAAGCTTGGTGATCGCTAACCTGACAACAACATATGATATGTCTATCTGATTTGTTGCACTTGGTCCTACTGTTAAATCACTCATTACTCTTATCTCACTAGTAGTTTCTTTTCTTCTTCTTTTANTTGAATTGCCAATTACAAGAAAACAAAATAAGGGACCATTGTATTAATTTTCTATACTATACTTTCCATGTGCCTGCAAGGCCAACCAACAGTACTGGGAAGAAAGAAATTTCTGAGATACAAGATTGCATAATTGGACAAGTCATTATAATTGTGTCAATAGTACTTGCAATAGATCGGCTCATTACCTGTCTCGCAAGGAGATTACTCTGCTCACGGATCAAACCTACAGGCTGGGGGAGGGGTGAATGAAAAAGCTTCCAAGTCAGAACTCTGCAATGACTAGCTAATCTTCTAATAAACAAAATTTTGGATACAACAGACTTCAGAAATTGAATCGCATTTACGTACAGCGTGAGGGTAGCACACATCCACTATAGCGTACCGATTTTCCTGCAATCAGAGAAGTCCACACAGTAATAATTAAACATATAACACAAACCAAAGGAAAAATATTTCAAAGCCTTGAATAAGTCATGTGTAAGAACTCTGACCTGAAACAAGGTATAATAGAAGTTTGACAGGCAATGACATGATTTTTCACATTAGTGGTGTTAGCTCAGCTGAATACATGTCTATTTTCTATTCTAGCATAGCAAATTGGAAGAATAAAAATTTAAGCCCTTTCATATCTTAAGCACATATGCACAACTAATGAAAGCAAATCAGCAAGTCAAAAGTAGTCAAGGATTCTTTCTTCATAATCCAATGAGTATACTGGTCCAATCTTTGTGGATCCAACATTGTACACGACAATTCAACAAAACTTAATTCTTTATCAATTATACATAGTGGTCCAAGAAGAAAATGGATTACCTGCTCAAAGCCAAACATAAGATTTGCCCATTCTATATCCCTGGTGATTAACAAATTTGATCTAGCAAGAAGAGGAGCAACCTGGATCTGTAGAGGTCATAAAAGCATTCAACTATGAGAGATACTATTAATCTGAAAAAAGCATAATGTAGAAACTACAAAGCAAGAAACCCCACTAATATCACATTAAAATTTTACAAGAATAGATCATGCAAACAGTTGCCACGTGTAGGACTGCATATGAGAAGTATCAAACAAGACCACACATGATGCAGCTGACATTGTAAGCGAACAACTAAGTAGGTCATATGCTGAATTGTCTTTTTAAAGAACTTAAAACGAATTCTTGACAAGCTTTTATACCAAAAGTCAGCTATGAACCCTAGTTATGATTTAATGACAACTGACAACAAGCTACCAGAACAAATCCTGATGCCTTCCTAGTAGTATATTTCCCACCGATACTCAAGACAAAGATGGGCAGAAGGATAACTAACATAAAGAAGACCAACCAAGACATCATGAATTGGGTGTCAGAATAACAACACAAACCCAAACTAGATAAATAGTATCAACGTGTATGCATTTCATCTTCCCATGCTCTTAGAAGCTATTATCATACCAAATTCTTCAACCTATAACTATAGTCTTGAAGTTAGAAATAATGCAAGGCATTCTAAGAAGCAATAATTTATAATGGGCACCAAAACATTTTACCTCCTCAGGAGAGGTGGGTGCTAAGTATCCTGTAGTTGATTGACTAACAGGCGGCTGATCAAACGCATGCGTTCTCGAATCCATTTCATCCTTAGTCCAGTGCATGTCATTCCTTAGTTTCCTTTTTTCTATTTCCTTTGCCTTTTCCTTATCCAAAACCCAAAGCTTGGCCAGAAAATCCCTATCCAGTTTCGGGTCATTGGAGGATTCATGCTTAAACCGGCAAGACATTTGGGGTTTCCCATCGAAATCAAGCCCTCCACCTTGCAATTGGAATAAGCCAAGCAGCGAGTTTCTTGGGGCATTTAGAATGCTGGTTGTGCTATTATTCTTTACCACATAAGTTGTTGATGTGTTATTCCTAACAACATTCTGCAAGTTCTTTAACCACCTCATTTTACAAAGAATTGACACAAACCCTCCTGCAATGATAGACAACAAAATAATGACCAACAAAGAAACGGAAGACAAAAGAAGAATGTGATTAGAATGAAAAATTGAAGCAATCTTTGAGTACCCATCATGGATTATCACATGTATAGGGAGAAAAAGAATGTGACTGGGACAATTAGCAATAAATTGCAACATAAATTTGAACAATCATCATGAAATATCACATAAAATGTAATTTCCATAAATTGCAAATAGACATTTGAACAATCTTTGAATACCCTATCATCAATTATTATCCCATGTATACTTTTCCATGGATTTCCAAGCTCCAGACTCTCTCTTTCTTTCTCTCTCTCTCTCTCTCTCGCAATTATTGGAGGGAAAAAAAGAACTTTGAGCAATAATTGAAGTAGAAAAGAGCAAGAACTCACCCTTGAACTGTTTCAGACACCGCAAATTCTCTCTCTCTCTCTCTCTCTCTCTCACTTTCTTTGCTGATCGTCGTAACTGGGAAGTAGGGGAGGAGAAATGAGAGCAGGAAAGCAGTAAACAAGAGAAGAAACTGGAGTAATATAAAAATGAGCTTTTAAAGAAGAAAAATAAAAAAAGAAAACATGAAACGACGTCGTGGCACTCTATAGGACTCAATTATCAAATAGAGTAGCTGGGTGCTGGGGTGTTTGTAGTTGATCTCTCTCTCTCTCTCTCTCTCTCTCTCTCTCTCTCATTGGTGTGAATCCCAACTGGTGAATGCAATTTTGGGTCCTTCAGGCTTTAATTTGCGCCAATTT
Organism: Mesembryanthemum crystallinum; assembly: GCA_030267885.1. Taxonomy (NCBI): domain Eukaryota; kingdom Viridiplantae; phylum Streptophyta; class Magnoliopsida; order Caryophyllales; family Aizoaceae; genus Mesembryanthemum; species Mesembryanthemum crystallinum. The sequence goes on from BSSO01001263.1 coordinate 10,825, forward strand.
TAGGTAAATTTCTCTTCTTTTTCTTCTTCACCATTTCAATAGCTTTTGAAGTGCCTTGTTTAATGTTGATCCCCTCTCTCTCTCTTTTTCTTTTTCTTGATTTTTACATAGCGGGAAGAGGGTCTTTCTCTTTTAATTTGTGGATGTATCTTCATGTAGTGTTTCCTCTTGAACTTTGTTGTTGGTGATGTTTTTATTTTTTCTCTCCAATTCTTTTGGGCATTATTTGTTTGTTCTGATGATGAATCATAAATGGGTAATTTTAGCAGTGAATGTGGTAAGTGAAATTTCGGAGAGAATCATTGGGGGCTTTTTTTTTTTCTGGGTTGGTTTTATTCGATGAAAACATATTAGTGTATATTGTCTTCTTAAGAGTTAGTGGTGTTTTGTTCAACAAATGACCCTTGGCTCAAACTTTAGAGGTATTACAGTAATAGTGTATGTATCAGTGGAGTTCTGTGCAAGGATGGCCCAAATGCCATTAGAGCTCTTGAAATTACGCTAATGAGTAATAAATTGAGATTAGCAGAAATTGAAGGGTTCCATTTAGAAATTAGAACTTAGACATTTCAGGTACATGTTGCAATTGGCATAACCTCGACAATGTTGCCTTGATTTCTCTTGATTAGTATTGCAAGTGAGGTGAAGCCGATGAGTGAATCAATAGCGGGAACACAAATGTAGACTGTAGGCTAGCATGGAATTCGAAGCTCTAGGTTAGTTTATACTTTATCCTTCAGTAGAAATGCTGCAGATTCTGGATGGTGATGTTGTGGTTGTTGTAGATGACTATAGGATTACAATGGGCTCATTAGAATATGATCATCATTATCTGTTATGCTGCTTTATACTTTTGTGTTTTGTTAATGCTAGCATCTTTCTCATACATCTTCTGTGGAGTGCTCCAAGCTGCATCCCAAATCATTAGTGATCTTTAATTTGGAGGAACTGGTACCAGAAGGCAATTTGTTAGGGTGTATGTGTATTGTCTGAAACTCAAATTTTGCATAAATGGACCTGAACGCTTTGTGGTGCTCTAGACTCCTTTTCTTAGTTCCCTTCTTGATGTCATGTCTTATGCCACTTTTAGCCATTTATAGTAATCTACTCTGCTTTGAACTGACAACTTAGTGTATAAATTATCAGTTTGTTTATATCGCAGGAGTGAGGATGACTTCTATAGTAAGGGTCTTATTTGTGAATTGTGATCAAGAACATCTCAAATTTCTGGTAGCATCCAGCTGAAGTATTGAGGAAACCCTTATGTATCAGCTACATCAATGCAACCTTTTGCAAACATCTTACTTCAGACAATTTCAGGGGAGAACCTTGTGTTGGCTTCCTTCAAAAATTTAGGTCGTTCTTCAATCAAATCATCCTTTAGTCAAGCAAATGCGTTCATGAATGTTGGTGTGCATCATGTCAGAACTTCTTCTGTAGTCACAAGGAACCAATCTCTGCTTCGATGTCATTACAGTAGAGGTGCTTAATTTATATCAACCTCTCAGTAAGGTTTGTGTGATAGTAGCATGTTTATTGTCATTTTTCTTAGTTAGACAGCCTCAGATTTTCAAACTTTGCTCAGATTATAGAATAGGAGAGAAGGACAGAAATGACGACTTAAGTAGCAAAGAAAACGCTGTTGCTTTCCTTTGTTTGAATTTTTTGCATGAACTGGATACTGCTTGTATGCCTACATTTTGCACTTCTGATCGTCAATTCCTGATCTGACCTAATCAGATGTTGAGAGATGTTCAACAATCATATTTTCCTTAACTCCAAAGTATACCCATATGGAAATGTGTTGGTTCGTCCACTACCTTTGTGCATGTTTGATCCTCAATAGCCCCCTCCTTGATGCCAACACATTGTCAGTTTAGGCTTTGTCAAAAGTTATTGTAAGAGAAAGGAATTTAGATATACTGAATGATTCTATGCAATGAGTCCAACTGATGTATTGCTTCTGAGCTCAATGAAAATCCAAACTTATCTCCCTAAATTCAATATGTGCATTGCAGGGGCACAGTGTGGATCGATATCCTCTACAGAAATGGCACCTATAATTCAAGGTAATTGTCGTTATTCTGAATGCTTGTTGGCCCCTTTTTGTCCAGAATCCTTATCTGATAAGTGTTGCTCAAACATGTGTTCAAGATACAGCTACAGTTATTGTGATTATGGGTGTTTGCGGAGCTGGAAAAACGTAAGCTCTCAAGTCATCTGCAGAATGTTTAGTGAAACTTTGTAGACTTTTGGCATTGTTTGGCTGAAATCATGTGCTGCTAATGTGAGCTGTTGGATATTGCATCTTGTTAGTTAATATATTTTTCTGCTAAAAAGGTTCCTGTCCTCCGATGCAAGTATTTTCATATGAACAACATCCTCCTTGGTAAATGCACAAAATTAAGCTATTACTTTGATGAAAACTCTGGATGAAATTTCAAGAGGAGAAACTTGAAGAAAAGTTTGTAAATTGGAAAAACACTGCAAACAACAAAAACTTAAATCCCCTGTGGAGCTTAGCTGCATGGATTATCCACTGTCATGCAAGTTTGAAAAACCAGTGATAAATTCAAGCTGTCTAAGGAAGTCAGAACTGCGGAGGACTTTTTGGCTCAAAGCTCTTTTAACTTGATCTTCAGGGTTAAACATAACAATCAGTGCCAACTAGTGACATATGCTTTTTTCCATGCAATAGTGTGGTCAGACTGAAATTACCAGCGTGATAGATTCATGACTAGGCAACTACAACCTTGAATTCCTGAAGCCTCTTCTAATTTTCGCATTATTTACAGATTTCATATCTCATCTCTGCCCCTACTTACATGTTGTGTGTATGATATATAGAACTATAGGGAATCTTCTAGCTAAAGCAATGAACTGCGTGTTCCTTGATGCCGATGATTTCCACTCAGATTCTAACAAAGGTAAATACAGAATTTGAAAGTTGAAACCTATGCTCTACACCATACAGTAAAAATATTTTCTCATTATATGCTTAAAACTGTTGATCAGTAAGAATACTTCATATCCGCTTTTCTGATATATGGCTGCTTAACCAATAGAAAAGATGAGAAATGGGATTCCACTCTCAGAGGAAGATCGTATGCCCTGGCTTCAAACTCTATGCAATGCTTTGAGAGAGTGCTTAACAGCTGGGAATAGTGCGGTACTTGCTTGTTCAGCTCTTCGAAGTACCTACAGGGAGATTCTTAGATCGTCGGACCCAAATTATGTTTCAGGTGGCCACAATAGCTTGGTGAAGTTTGTTCTCCTTGACGTGCCTGTTGATGTTCTTTCTGATAGGTTGAATAAACGAATGGCAAATGGCGGACATTTTATGCCTCCTGTCCTCTTACAGTCACAGTTAGAGCTACTTGAGATTGATGCCTCCGAACGAATACTTCAGGTAGATGCTACACAGAGCCCTCCAGTCATCATAGGCAAGATACAGGATTTGCTATCTCAAAGTAGGGTTTCCTGATGATACTGACAGGATTGGTTAGTTCTATACTCTTCATTTCCTAGTTTGTACACGTGCCCTGCTTATTTCACTGTTCCTACACTCAGTTCAGACTGCATAGTCACTCACATATTTCTACTGATTCAATTGAATTGAACAGATTGGTGGCAATTGGTCAGTTTCTTTCATGTGAGGCGCAAAAATCGACGTAAATAGGCTACAATCTCCCTCAGAGACTTCACAAGATGTGCTAGCTGACATCTGCTTGGTCGCAATAGCTATAATTGGAGAGCGCAAAGATTTAACTTATTGACTAATGAATAAATTTGTGTAAAGATCATCACACACTGTGTATAAACTACAGTTATTGATTTTATGTATGCTGATTTGTGATGAAACATGTTGTATAAAGGTTGCTCCTTCTTTTGTCATACGAGAGCGTTTCCTGTTTTATATTTTTGAAATTACCTAAGTAGGTCTACCAGGTTAAAGTGTAGACTACGTAATTTTTATGTTGTTTTGAATGACATTTGTTGCTTGATTTTTGTTGATTATATTAATTTTTATGGATCTCATTGGATAGAATTTCTTGATTTTACTAATTTTTGTAAACTTTTAGCAAAATCAACAAAAATGACATGAGAATAACAACTATCTTATTCCTAAGAAACAAATATGTTTATGTAGATATTTTTAACTTTATAACCGAGCATTCATACCTGCAGCATGATATGTTAGAAAGATCGAAACTATGTTTGTAACAATTGTGATTGATATTGATAAATCAAGCTATATCTTGTTGCAAGTCTGAATGCTTTGATATACTGTAAAAAAATAATTTTTTTTAGTTACACATCTATTCGTTATGAATATTCTTTTTTGCCCTTTGAAAAGAAAGAGATTAGTCTTGATAGTACATGGGTTCTCGAGTGATAATCAAATCTAACTAAGGTGGATATCAATATATCTTGAGCAATCAAGTTTTAAGGATGGATTGAGTTTGGCCAAAGAAGTCTAGTAAAATTGATCGATTTGCCCCTAGTTAAAGTTCACTAATTTTAGCAACGCCATTTCTCTTCTATTTATTTACAAACCACATATTAAATACTCTCTCCGTCCCGTAATTAGCTTTCAAAAACACCATATTTTTTGTTCCAAAATTAGCTTTCAAAACCAATGAAATCCCATAACTTTTCTATAACACCCCTCCACAGTGGAGGCTCCACTAACTCACAAATACAATAAAAAATATACACTCTCTCTCTTTCTATTATTTTATTCTCTCTACTAACTCACAAAAACAATAAAAAAAGTATACATCTACTACATAGGCAAATATGTTTAAAAACACTCACCTAAAATTTTGTGCCATCTCAATTTATGAAAGCTAATTGCGGGACGGAGGAAGTAAAAATAAATCGTAAGGGTATATTTAATTTTTTTCATTAAGTACAAATGAACATTTAAATGGTTTTGCTTTGTAGATTGGCTTTGTATTTAAAGAACTGAGTATACAATATAATGGCCATTTTTTTTAAAAAAAAATGTTTAAGATATTGGAAAACATAATTTAAAAGAGAATTTAAGTAAAAGCAAAAATAAAAATAAAATAAATAAAATCACCCCATCTCAATATTTTCTCAGACCAACGGCGCCGCTCACCAAATTCAAGAACGAACCGGATCTCATCAGATATCTTGAGGGCAATCTCGTCATTTACTGCAAAACTTTTAAACGTCTCTTAAACAATATAGCCGTTGGGACCGACTTTCATTTGAGCATCTAAACCCTAATATTTCCAATTCCACCTATATAAACCCTAACCATTTGACCCCAAATCACAAATCTGATCTCTCTACTCTCTCTCTCTCTCTCTCTGATTGAATCGCGACATTGCTCATTCGCTCTCAATCGACGCTCTCGCTGCTAATCGCTCTGTTCAATTCTCGCTCTAATTCGCTAACGATTTGATTGATTTCCAGGAGTTTAATCTCTTCAAATTATAGTGTTATTGTTATTGTATTTGTTTGCCCGTATTTTTTGTTTGTGTTGTTGTGTTGATTTTGCAGAGATTCGATTCTTCTTTAATCGATGGATCCAAGAGGAGCCCTTCAAGAAATGGCCCTTCCAAGAAAGAGCTCTAAAGAAAACGTATGTAAACCCTAAATTTCCTCTCTTTCTTGTTCTTTCATGACTTTAGCTGCAGATTGATCTAGGGTTGGATGAAATTTAATCATTTATAGTATTTTGGAACTTTTCAAATAAAGTACGTTTCTTGGTGGTTTAATTCAATCGTTTAAACATTTGTTTGTGGGCATATCTCGGTTGTTGTTTGTTATACATACTTGTGTTGTTGCTTTGTTTACCTGATTTTAGCTGTTGATCGATTTAGGGTTGAATGAATTTGATTGGGTTTAATTAAGGAACGGTTCGATTCTTTGTGGTTCAAATCAAGCGTTTAAACACTGGTTTATATGGTAGAGAATCGTTAGCATCAAAGTTGGATATATTCTTTACTTTCGGAAGATTTTAAACACCCATCTTGGGCATATCTGCATTTTTCTTGTTGTGCATACTTCTCATTGTATAAAAGTGAGATATCTTTGATAGAGTAACCTTTCTAATGAAGTCAATTTGTAATCTAACCTATTTTCTTTTTTATGTGGTACCAGTTGGACAGGTTCATTCCAAACCGATCAGCAATGGATTTCGATTACGCCCACTACATGCTGACTGAAGGTAGGAAAGGTAAGGAGAATCCCGCTGCGAGCTCACCCGCTAAGGAGGCATACCAGAAGCAGCTTAGGGAGGTATTCAACATGAACAGGACTAGGATTCTTGCATTCAAGAATAAGCCACCTGCTCCAGTTGAGTTGGTACCCCAAGATTATGCATGTGTCCAGCAATCTAAGCCCGTCAAACCTCGCCGCCACATTCCTCAGGTAAATTTCTAAATCTGGCTCAAATTTTGGTGGAATTGGTGATTAATTTCATTTGTAAAGGATACTCCTAGGCACTTTTGAGAACATGATATAATCAGAATGGCAATGCTTTGACATTGTGATTATCAGGAGGGTTAAAGATCTTTGCAAATATGTTGAATACAAGTCTTGGGTTGTGTAACTTGTTGTGGTTGATGAATGGATATACTCAGGTTAAATATGATGATTTGATATCTTAGGTTGTGTTAATTGTCTCTGATGTAAGGGTGCCTTAGGATCTATTTGATGAAATGAGTATTTTTTTCCCTGTTCTTATCTGTGAATGTTGATAATTGAAATTGCAGACATCAGAGCGTACATTGGATGCCCCTGATCTATCAGATGACTACTACTTGAATTTACTTGATTGGGGAAGCAGCAATGTTCTTGCAATTGCACTCGGGACCACTGTATACCTGTGGGATGCGGCTACTGGGTCTACATCAGAACTGGTCACAGTAGATGATGATAAAGGCCCAGTAACCAGTGTCAACTGGGCTCCTGATGGTCGTCACATTGCAGTTGGCCTCAACGATTCTTCAGTTCAGCTCTGGGATTCTACAGCCAACCGACAGCTGAGGACTCTAAAAGGAGGCCACCGAGCCCGTGTTGGGTCACTTGCGTGGAACAACCACATCCTCACCACAGGATCAATGGACGGCAAAATTGTCAACAATGATGTCAGAATTAGAGACCATGTTGTCGAGACCTACAGAGGGCATCAGCAAGAGGTTTGTGGGCTTAAGTGGTCTGCTTCGGGTCAGCAGCTAGCCAGTGGAGGGAATGACAACCTTCTTCACATCTGGGATCGATCGATGGCTTCTTCAAATTCTGCTACCCAGTATCTGCACAGGCTCGAAGACCATACCGCAGCAGTGAAAGCCCTTGCATGGTGCCCCTTCCAGAGCAATTTGCTGGCTTCTGGAGGAGGTGGAGGTGACCGATGCATCAAATTCTGGAACACCCACACAGGTGCTTGCTTGAACTCGGTTGACACCGGGTCTCAGGTTTGCTCTTTGTTGTGGAGCAAGCACGAGCGTGAACTGCTTAGCTCACATGGATTCACTCAGAACCAATTGACATTGTGGAAGTACCCTTCCATGGTGAAAATGGCTGAGCTAACTGGGCACACCTCCAGAGTTCTTTTCATGGCTCAGGTAAATTATCTTGATTTGTTGATCAATCCTTGAATATGACTAGTATTAACTGTTAAGTAGCTTAATTGGGGTAGTTTGATTGATTTTTGGGGTTTTATGTATTTTTTCAGAGTCCAGATGGATGCACAGTTGCTTCTGCAGCCGGGGACGAGACATTGCGGTTCTGGAACGTGTTTGGAACTCCAGAAGTAGCTAAACCAGCACCAAAGGCAGCTCCTGAGCCCTTTGCTCATGTGAACCGCATTCGTTAATCACTCTCCAAGAGAAAAGGCCTGCATATTGGGGACTGTACATTTGTGAATTATGTCCTTGTGTACATGAGTGTGGAGACAGGATTAAGGAAGCCCAATATGCATGATCTGATCTGAATAATGCTTGTGACTGGTGAAGTTCTGAATTCAAGCATGTTTGTGAATAAGAATGTAGATAGAACTTTTGCAAATCACCCAAGTTGTACTCAGTAAATTTTATCATAGTGGATGGAACTCGAAATGCTTCGGCCGTGGATGTAGTCACATTATGTGATGAACCACGTAAATCTCTGTCTTCTGATTTTCCCTTTCCCGTTTTCCCTTCCAGAAAGCCTCTTCTTTCTGCTCTATTTGAACAGTATCACAACATCACTTGCATTGGTGTTCACTTATATTTTCCTGTTTGCCACAATAGAAGGTAACAATGTTACTGAAAGTCAGTACAATAACCTAATGAGGGCTTATCCTAATGAGTCTTCTCTCATCTAAGCACGGAAAACATCAGTATCCAAGAGGTGCTCCGACCAAAAACATAACAAAATATGCTACATCGATTCAGATATTGATGGCAATAATTCTTAAACAAAAAAAAAAAAAAAAAAAAAAAAAAATTGGTCAAGAGACATTGGAGGATAGGCTAGGGTTTTTCAGTATCAATGAAATACACCATCAAAATTTTATAATAGCAATGGAATTTCTTTCTCTGGGGGATCGATTCAGATATTGGTCGCAATAATCCTTAAATAAAAGAATAAATAAATTGGTCAAGAAATGTTTTTCGGTATATATATTTTTGAATTATATACACTCAAATTGTACTTGGATAAGCGTACTTAACCAATTATACGTCAAACCAATCACTTGTTAGTAGAGGTGTAATTTGTTTATACTCATAAAAAGCCTCAAAACTTTCCTACATATGGCCAACAATGACTGTTAATGTTGTGGCTTGTTAAGTTGCGTTTAATTTGACTGGAGAAGAAAGCAGCAAGAAACCAGGAAACCTTTAATGTCCAAGGCTAAAATCTCTCAACAGATTCTTTTAGCAACCTTTTTGCCCTGAGAACCATAAAGTAACAAGACAAGGAGTATACATCACTCATAATCCTGATTAACTGACAAATTGCAGCTTTGATTAATGTCTGAACTGAAAGATCTCTCCGAAGCATACAGAAGATCATGTATACACCCCCGAAAAATATTTACACTACTAGCTAAGTCTAATTAGTCTTCAACCTCCAAGCTAAACAGTATAATCTTCAACCTCAGCAGATTCCACAAAATTTGCTCGAGTTCACGACCAAGAAGTCAGGTAAATTGTCGCCTGACATATGTATCTTCATGCACAAACACTGGGTCGTGGGAGGTTGGGGGCACCTGGGGATGTCCCATGGCAATGCCACTCTGATTTGGAACAGAGGGCCCACTCAATGGGTTGTTGTTCACGCTCTTTCCAGATGATATGGTGACATAGTAAATGATGCCAAGGGTAACGCTAAAGAGAGACAAGACAGCAGAAATTGCAAACACCCCGGGCTTGAGAACGTAGCAGTAGTAGTAGCTCAAGTACATATTCTCTGCACCATGTTGGTCGTTGAGGGCTGCACCGCCTAGTAGTAGGAGAAATGCTGTGACAAATGTGAACCTGAATTTCAAGAAGGAAACCAAAAAAAAAAAAAAAAAAAATCAGAAAATAGATCAGAGCAAGCAGCTGAATACGATAGGAAAGAGGAATATTCTGATTGAAAGCAAGATTACAAGCGTCATGCAGGAAAAACAGTAAGGAACGCCCTAAGGATCCGAGGATTAGGTTTGGGTGGGGATTCAACATAGATGTTTCTCAGACTCGGAGATCCGAGGATCAGGTTTGGGTGTGAATCTGAGAATCGGACTTGTCTGTTTTAAAGATTTCTTTCTTCCTGTTTTTGGTCTAATTTGAATGTTCATGTGTCATATCCTATCCTAATGTCTGAAAATCCGACGCGTTTTTTTGTCGAAATGAAGAGTCCGAGTAACATTGCATTCAACATGATGAGCTTGCATTTTCAACAAAGAAGTTATTTGGAGTCTCAAAGGTTAAGAACTGAATCAGGTCAAGCCTGGCCATTCACTATGGCTCTCCCTTTGTTTGTCCCATGTTCATCATAGAGGAGGTCTGATGATTGAAGATAATGAGGGAGAGTTTGAAGGAGTTGATGAAAAGAAAATAACGACTAATGAGAAAGGGCACAGGAAGGAGAATGGCAGGTCTGTTAAAAGTTTTAGTGGGCTAAGAATGGCAGCTCCAGCCTCCAATACATAAAAGAAGCTCTCCCTTTTCCAATGGTAGTTTTCAGTGGTTTATCACAGAATTGTACACTTGTTAGATCATTTGATGCAACGGCTCATAGTTACAATCACAGTTGCCACAATCAAAGTTCTGGAGCAGCTAGATACCAAGTTATATCAGTAAATCTATCAGTGGTTTGGATATGATCAAACCACTCCCCCCCTTACATACTAGCTAACAGTTAGCTTTCAGGTCTGCTCAATGCATGTCAAATATGATCAGTCAACCAAGAGTTGTTATATACATCAATCCAAGTTGTAACAACAGAAACACTTGCAAATGGTACGTCAATGAAGACTATAAATACATACTTGAAGCTCTGAGCAACGCTTCCACCTAGTTTGATGATGAATGCAACGAAGAACTATAATCCCCAACAGCCCAATGCAAAAGCAACTAGCCCCATATCCTTATGGGCTTTTTTTTCTCACTCAAGACCGAAGAAAAAAAGCTATTGTTGACATAGATTAGAACTCTATGCTCTTATATAGGAAGCACAATGCACATTGACTATGTGAAACAAATGTTGGGGTGTTATGGAATTACTCTTCTTTGTTCCAAAGACAGTGTAGCGAAAGATCTGTTATCTGTCAACATCTCATTTATTACCAATTTGAATAATCCCCAATCGAAATGTCCATCCCCTCCCTACTGCAAAATATTTGACCTCTGAAACCTTATTCAAAGACATGAGAATAAAGAGGAGTACCAGGATATGACAAAGCAAACCAGGGCAAGTGTCCAGTGAGTAGTTGAAGTATAGGGATTTCTTCTGCAACAAATGCAACCACTTGCAAAGTTGATAACGACTTGGGCAGCCAGAAGGGTGAGAGCTGAAGTGACCCCTAGAGCATAAGCTGGACTCCTTGGGTAAGAACAAACACCAGGAGAAACCTCAGTAACTTGGGAAACCTGCAAGATTCAAGACAGCAAAGTGAACTTTAAGCGATAGATTTTTTATAACAAAACATGCAACACCCAGCTTTGGACTAGTACATGCTATTGAATAGCACTTATGTTACTTGGACTCTTCATTCCAATCAAAAGGACTCGTGCTCAACCTATAATCGTATCGCGTGCTACACTATGAACACATCAACTTAAACCACAAACAGAAACTTCTTAAAACTATCTGCGTTCCACCCTTGGGATACATCCATTCCTATTTCCTAATCTAAGCAACATGGTAAATCATGCCAAATTGTTATGAACAATAGAGAAATCTTAAAGAAAGTTCATGGTACAAATTGTAGCTGAGATTCAGCACTCAATGTTCAATTGGCATTGACACTTTGCTCCTTTGGTTCACACTTCACACATGAAGTGGAACTTCCTACGAAGTTTCCAATTCACAAAACCTAAATACCTTAATGGAAAGTCGTGGGTAGTTCTACTTCCCTCATTTTGCTAACTTTTGTCAACCAAACAACTCACCAATTTTGCACTTCCATAATCCTTAATAAGTAGGACATGTGTTTTCTGATGCCAACCAACCAAATGACCACTTACAACACATACAACAAACATAACAAGGTTACCCCAGATTTGTGGTCACTTTCCGCTCAGGGGGGTCACCAAGGAGAACAATTTTGGAGCCCCAGATCTCTCACAGCACGTCAATTACTGCAAATCGAACTAAAGGGCAATAACAGAAGGAAAACAACTACAAAATTTAAGCTTTTGCCCAACCAAAGTTACTACAATTTGAAGAAATCTCTTCACAAACTAGGATTAGCAATGAAATCTTTCAAACAAATGATGAAAACAAAGCAACAAACATATGCATAAATTCTGTCATACCCATAAAACACCTTCAAATTACTAATTTCACAAACTAAACAGGCATCAAAGGAAGGAAGAAAAACTGGGCACCTTTGATATCTTCTCACTTACTCACACATACTCTCTCACTCTCTCTTTGCAGACACAAATAATAATTTTTTAAAAATAAAATAAAAGATACAAACTTGAAAATCTTACCTTGATCCTTTTGGCCTCAGCAGCAAAACCCAGAACAGCTGAAAGTAGCCCTAAAAAACCCACTATTGCACAGAGTATCAAACTCTTTCTCTCAAACTCAATCTTCATCATTCTCTCTCTTTCCCCTCTCTCTCTCTCTCTCTCTCTCTCTTCCTTTCTCTCTCTTCCTTTCTCTGTCGCTTCTCGTGAACCAACAATAGAAAACAAAATCTGGGTTTCTTTTTTCATAGCATACAAGCTACTCATCTTTTTTTTTTTTTGATTTTTTTTTTTTTTTTTATTGGTTTTCACTTTCACCCAGAATGAATGAGCAAAACACTGAAAAACAAGTACCGACACGTAAAAGGCGTCACCGTGTCTCACCGTTTGCATTTGATCCTTTGTTGCGCTTTACAAGTCATTCATTTTCACTATTTTAGCAAATTTTTATTTATTTTTTAAATTACTATAGTAGGAGTAATTTACAAATTTCTATTCTGGAATCCATTAGGAACCAGCCAAGGTGCGTTTTGAGTCAACTTTACTCTTTTGTTGGGTTGTTGTAATCCAATATTTGTTGGATTTCAGAGCTTGTATTTGAATATTACCCACTAGTATCCCTTTGCCACTGGCTTTTGATTTTTAATTTTTTATGGTAAGAAATTAGACGGCGATAATATAGTAAGAAATCAGTCCTAAAAATAATAGAAATTGATTCAGGTGCATCTTTTATTTCTCAGTAATGGTTTAGGGTGCATATGATGAGGTTATGTTGTTCACTTTTAAATGGATTGTATCGAATTGAACTTAATATATTATAAAAATAAGGAAATGAACACAACTCGAGGTATAAAAGTTACTGAAGTTTTGAATTTTTTTAAAAGGTAGAGTCTACTTTTGTATCTTGAGGATTCGAGCTAACCCTACTCATTGCCCATGTAGTTGCGTTTAGAGAGTTTGAAATAAAATAGACCCAAAATTAATATATGGGGCATGAGATTATGAGAGTACCAAAGATAGAGAGGTATTTATTAAAGTGTTAAGAGATAAGAGATGTAAAAAAGAGAGAAAAAAGACTTTAAGAATACGGGTTAATTGTAGGAATACCTAGCTTACGGCGTCATTTTTGAGAACTTCAAGTGACAAATTAATTGGAATTGACATCGAGTAAAAAAAATGTGTCTTAAAATTACCATTTTGTATAGAATTAACGTTACATTTTGATGCTCACAAAAAATTACAAAAAGAAAATATAGAGAAAAAAAAGATAGTTCCATCCAAATTTCCATAATGATCATTGTAAGATCAATCTAACTAACAGGATGAATACACAAAAAAGCTTATCAATTTTCATTTTTATTTTGTTTATGATAATTACAAAAAAAAAAAAAATTATCAATAATTCTAGCGGATATATAGCACACAAGTGACTACTAATACCTACAAATTTAACAACTCATCAGACAATGTGGTTCTCCTAACATAAATTTGATAATGATTGTTACATGAATATGACAATATATTTGTCTCTAACCAATGTCGTCACCTACAATACTTAAATTGATGTACACATTCATTCTCACAATCACTACTTGAAACACACAACCGTATTACTAAATTTCAAGAAATTCGAGATATTACCAACTATAAGGTTGAGAGCTCGACGATAACATATACTCCCTCCGTCCCTTACTTACCTTGACAAACCACTATTTGCACAAGAATTAAGAGTGTAATTTTGGCCTATTTTGCCCTTGGTTGAGATACATTAAAGTATG